>JABYQK010000095.1:0-151756 GCA_022606075.1 Fomitopsis betulina
ATATATGCGACATTAGATATGGTAATCATCATGCGCTCCTTTCCGACTGTTGTTAAACCTTTGATAGTGCCAGAGCCTAGTGCTTCTATTTTAGCATCGCCTGCTGTACCAAAAACGACGGGAACCGTATACGGCTTGTAATCCCAGAAATATTCAAGTGAATTGACGACCATCTGACTTGCACCTGAGTCCATGAGCCACACAATGTGCTTGAATTGATGCGAATGAGACTTATTCACACCAGGGCAATAGAACGACGAGCTCAATTGTGCAGACCCAGCATCAGCAGATGCACCATTATGTACAACAAGAGATGAAGCCACTAAAGAACCAGCAGTACGAGGGGGACAGACTCTACATGAAGGGTCCGTACAAGCCATGTACTTAACCTCCTCGACTTCTACCACTGAAACACCTTGACCGTTAGATGAGGACGAACCGGACTGAGTGACCTTTGTCCAATCTGTGGTAGTGTGAACAACTACTGTGTTCGCCTTTTTACCATTGCCTTTGCCACCCTTCCCTTTCCCTTTGCCCTTGTTGCTGTCCTTCTTTGGGTGCAGGTGCGGGTACTTAGTCCAGCATTGGTCCGAACCGTGTTTCTTGCCGCAGTGAGAGCAAGGACCATTACCATTGTGTACTTTAACCTGGGAAGTCTTTGACACAGACTGTCCCATACCAGACCAGCGGAGAGATTCCTTGGAGAGAATTTTGCTCACAAGGGTCTCAACCTTCAACTCCTTGAGAACAGTAGTCGCCATGATGGCCAACACCATTGTTGAGTAGCTCTCCGGGATTTTTGACATCAGAAGGAGAGCCTGGGTTGGCTCATCCAACGTAATGCCTCCGTTGACGATGTCCTTGAGTACGGTTTGGATCTTAGAAATTTGATCCTGCATTGGCTTGTTATCGTCCATTTCTCTCGACTTGATTAGAGCTGAGAACTGCGACCAAACATATGCTGCATCCGGTGTACCAAAATGCGACTTGAGTGCCGCCCACATATCCTTAGCTGATTTCATGACCTTGTCACCATCCTCATTCTTCTCATAGAGGAGGTGGTGAAAGCTGTTGTCTGTGTGCATGAGGATAACACCCTTGGCTCGGGTGTTCGCCTTCTTGTAATCTGCTTTAGTAAGATCACCGGCTTTGAGGGTGTCATCGGCCTCGATAAACGTTAAGCAGCCGAGCATCTGGCTCGACCACACCTTGTAGTCTGAGGACTTTTTAAGGACAGGGATACTGTCAGCCTTCATGTCTGACATGGTGGCAGTAAGAATATGAAACTCGAAGAAGTCAAAGACTTCTTCAGAAACGGAGGGTGATGGTAAACTTTCAAGAATGAAAGCGAGGTCAGACGATAGACTTTCCTCTGCTTCTTCTTGAGATGGTGCTAGTAATTCCTCTACGTCGTCTTCTTCGAAGAGATTCGATAGATCAGACGGTAATATAGTAGGAACAAACGATGGAGATAGGTTTACTGGTGAAGCGATAGGAGTAGGAGATTGTGCTCTAGAGCCGGGGATAGAAGGAGACCCATACTCTGGGATTGATGCAAGATGTTGCAGTTCAGGTTCAGAACCCTCAAAGAAGCTTAAAGAAGCGAATACAGAATAAGAGTTGTCTTCTTGCCAGTGGTCAACTGGGATACCCCAGTTTGTGCTTCCAATGTATGGACCGGACCACCTATGCTCACAGACTGTTTCGTCACACGGCCAAAACTGGTATTCAGTTTCTTCAGGCCGTCGGTGATAGTCTCTTAGTTCTGTGACATTGAAGAGATGTTGAAGACCTCTGCAGTTGTATGGAGTTTCTTCTTCTGGTGCTTCTGCTTCCAAATTGTCGTCTAGCTGATGCTCAGACGAAGCCACAATGTGATGCTTGACTAGTGTATATTTCCAGTGATGAATACAAAAACGCTAGGTACACTGACCTGTCTACAAACTAATCCAGTCCAAATAGCCCCCATTGGCTATGCTCGTCAGGTCCTTTGTGACCTTTCTATACCGCTTGACGAGCGGCTCCTGCGGTGTCGAGAATTCGACTGTGCCGACGCAATGGCAAGCCCACGAGATGCTGTCTCGCTGCTGCTTAGACCACTGATTGGCCTTGCTGAAGTTGTCACTGACCCAGTTGAGCTGGTCAGCAAAGCGGTGGAGGGCGCGCTGGGAGTCTCCAAGAAGCGACTCGAAGAGGTACTTCTTGTCGAAGATTGCTTGGTAGTGCTCGATGGTGGCGCTAACCTTCTTCTCGAGAATACCGACAACTTCTTCGGTTGACTTCTTCTTGAAGTCTGGGAGTGGGCTCGGAGTGGGCTCGGAAAGGCGTTCAGCAAGTGAGCGCGGCTGGGCGGCGGGGTTTGAGCGGACGGGAGCGGGGAGTGGGTGCGACTGGAGTCACAAAAACATTAGTGACGAGCAGGCTACCTTACGCAGTGTAGCGGGTTGCTAACTTACCTGGTTGGTTAGCTGTGAGGCTTGATGCACACAAAGTTGCTGTTGAGCGACTTGGGATTGAGCTCTGCTACAGGGGTCCTTATATACATGTAGGAGACTGTATGACTAAGCTACTGTATAGTACCTGACTAATACCAATCCCGATGCATGTGAATCTATCTACAATGCATGTGATACTCCTGTGACCCAGAGTGCCGGTGTGTGAACTCGGCTGCCTAATTAGGCGCTCTCTATTGTTCAACAGTTAGATCGATAGATCAGTGTTGATGAGGTAGAGTCGGCGTCAACGGACCTTTCTCTCAGGTCTCGTTGGAGGATAAACTTTTTGCAAACGGCGCGAAGGCCCACTGGAAATACGATCCTTTAGTGCCTTGGGCACTTCAGGTCGTCAAACGCTGAGTCTACTGAGAGACTAGCAAAATGCTACGCTTACTCCTAGGAGCGTAGTCTTGGAGATCCTGCAGGGATGGGGACAACTAGGTATGCGCGTGTAGCGCAGGGCTCATAACCTGTTGAAAGGAGTGAAATTGTAGTGGCTGTAAAGGCAGTGAAACGAACCTATGAGGGAACTGCTGAGGGAGTCCTGTTAGGCGCACAGGAAAGCAGATGAAGGAACAATTGCATTAGAGGGCATTTGAGCCGAGTATATATACATGAGAGGAAGGCATTATCTGATTGTACAGTATGCCTATCAGATGAGGCCTGAGTCATGAGTCATCATCGTAAGCTTCATGAGTAAGCATTAGTAAGAGGGTAAACGGAACTATAGATAACCGTCAATATCATATGACAAGGGAGCGGAGTTCCGATACCGAATGGAGTACCGAATGGATACCGAGTGGAATGCCAAATGGAACTTGGTATAATCAACTATCTAAAAGAATGTAATCTACATATAGTAGTGTAGCAGAACATAAGATAAGTCCTTATCAGGAGAACCTGATTAGATAATGTATGAAATAGTAGAAGTTCAACAGGATGGGTATTCGGAACACGATGGATGGAAACATGATCATAGAAGACATTGGATAGGCTGGGTTTGCTGAGGACCTTGACTAGGTTCCTATAGTAACTAAGGAGACCTTGCTCAGCCATTTTTACATGCTGAGGTGCTTTCGAGGTGCGTTGTCGCCTGTATGCTTAGCGGCTATCGTAGAGCAGCGAGGTAAGAATGCGCACGGTAACGGTGCGCAGATGTCATTCAGATGGGCGGCGATCTTGGCGGGGACCTCCTCTGAGTTTCCCGCAATGTACAGCTCTATGTGACCACCAGAATCCAGTGCGGCCCCGACAGCAACAACTTGATCTGCCGGCTTGAAGACGCTGAGGCGAGTGAGGGCGTCAAGGACTGTAGCTTCGCTCTTTCGGCTGCCAGTGTATTCAGTAGAGTTCAACGTTAACGTTCAGTGTTGGTGGTCAACGTTATCCTCCTCCTAATACGGCGGGACGACAGCGCGCGCGCACAGTCACTGAGTCTTTTTTTTTTCCATTCTGATTGTTTAAGCTCCGTACTCGAAGTACATGCAGAGACCATAACTACAAGGAAAATCAGTCAGGACCTATACTGCGCCTTGTGGCTCCCTGCTCCGGCATCCACCCGCTGTTCACTTGAGGCCCAATGGGCGAACTAGGCTTCCTCCTTCGTAGGTATGGACACTCCTGGTCCAGGTCCTCGTTTTCGACTCATAGGCCCCCCTCGGGGACTGGTGGGGTGAGGGGCTTATCCCGTAGGAAATGAATGTCGTAGGAATAGTGAATATGTATCCTCCTCCTCGTCGTATCATCCAGGCCACTTCTGGCACTTCTCTTCTTCGTCTGTTGTTTCTCCACTACCAGAATGAAAAGCAGGGGGCAAACCTATGGGTGGCGCATAGCACCTTCCAGCAAGAGGGTGCTGGTGTTGTTTGCGTTAGGTTCCCCACCTCCACAGTTGGACCCGAGCCTCCCTCCACATGCAACACCTCCACTTCCACCTCCCTACAGTGCCTCACAGAATACGGATTTATCCCAGGGGCCAAAGGCGCCCCGGAGCTTGCTTCCCGACTTCACGCATCGGACTCACACGAGGGAGTCTCCCGTGCGTTTCGCCACCGGGGTCTAGGGCACGTTACTGCGACAGGCAAGAGGGGGAAGGAAAGGCGAGGCCATGGAGCCTAAAGTGGGACGTGGGAGGTCGACGGTTGCAATCAATGGCACTTGGTTGGCGAGAGTGAGGAGGGGTGTTTTATGGTCCTCAAACCCAGGGGAAAGAGGGATTATGTCGCGGTGTCGAGTTGGTCGACAATAGTGAATGTGGGGGCCGAGTTGGACGGCCTTGACGCGAGGAAACGAGGGTGAATTAGAGGGGGGAGGGTAAATAGATGGGCTCCGATAAGCGGGCGCCTACCGGAGATGGTGGTGGTTCGAGGTCAAGGAGCGGATGCACAGTCACTGAGTCAGCCATACATATCTTCGAAATCCGATTTCACCCTAACGTAGGTCAGACCTACGCGCTTTGCGTTGGTTCTTGGCTCGGCGAACCTCGCATTGGTTTCTACCGATAACCGAGCCCCTGCCGACGGTGGCGAGCAGAAAAGAGTTGAGGACAAAAGTTCTAGGACTTCATAGTACATGCCCGTAAGCGCCGGATGAACTGCTTTCCACCTCCACCACTCACTGAAATCTCACAACAGCTTCGAGTTTCTTACTCTCGCTCTGGCTCATACCGCAGACGCATTGCCTACTGAATTCGCACTCGCTACAGTAGCGACTGCTGCATGTGGTAGGATCGCGTTGTAGCGTGCACTCAAGAACCCATAGCGTGCGTGCTCATTTCCGTACCGCTCATCGAATTGAACGACCGGTAGATCCGCACTGGAGACATTGCAATGAGTCTCAGGCGGTATACCAAGGGCGTAGACGGGACGATACCGGTGCGGGCGTTGCTTTATAACGACGAAGAGCTACTTGCCTCTCAGGACAACATCGGGGTATACGATGGGTAGGTATCGTACTCGCTTGTCCCGTGCCGTCTGCTCTTAATCTCCTGATGCTCTGCGTAGAGCACCATGTTGATATGATCTTCTCTCAGCGCGGAGAAGTCAGCCCCTCACCAATCTGGCACAGCGTACGCGACGACACACCGGCTCTTCTATGTCGATGCCACACACCCCGAGATGCGCTCATTCGCGATGGACCTCTCCCACGTCGCGCGCACGGAGCACTACGCAGGCCTCTTTACAAGTTCACCCAAAGTCACTCTGTATCTCCATCCGCCCACCTCCCTGGGACACGCGTCCTCGAGCAACCCCGCTCCACAGGACGACCCTGCATTCCAATTGTGGACGTGCGATGTTTGCAATCACCGCAACCCACCCGGCCTGAGCCCAGCGGCCTCCCGAATATGCGCTCTCTGCGGTGTCCCGCGTTCAGATGCTGCGTCCGCCTCGATCGCGGGCCCCCTTTCCTCGTCCACTCCCCTCTCACGTGTATCTACGTCTTCCCCGGCATCGCCAAGACCTGTGAGTCCACCGAGTGTGACCAACGATGAGACTGCCTGTCCAGTGTGTACTTTCATCAACCACCCCGCCCTCGCGACGTGCGAGATGTGCAGCACGCCGCTGCCGAAGCGGGTCGTGCCCCCGCGTGCCTCCCAGTCGGTCCACGCCAAGTCGGCTCCTGCGTCTCGTCCCGCATCGCCTCTTCCCGAGGCAGAAGGACCGGACCCGCGGATGATCAGGCTGAGCTTTCGGAAGGGCGGCGACAAGGCATTTTACGCTGTGCTCCGCCGGAGTTTACTGGGGAAGGGCTGGGAGGTGCGCCTGTATCTATGACTTCAGAGCCTTCTCATAACACTGTGCAGCTCAAGAATTTAAGGCCAGCCACGACTTCGCACACCAAGTCTGCGCCAGGCGCTGGACGGTCTGGGATCAGTGAGTCTCCCCTCAGCGTTCGCATATGGCTGCTGACCACGCCGCGGCAGATGGCATCCTGCGCAACGTCGAGACAACCGCGGCGACCTCGCAGACCGACATGGAGGACGCCCTGCAGGACTTTGAGGCGCTCACCGTGAAGTGGCGCGACATGGTCAAGCTCGCGCAGGACCTTAACGAGCGGCTCACCGCCTCCTCGTCTCCGGCTGCGGGCAGCGCAGAGGTGATGACGACGCAGGCGGTCGAACCCGAGGAGGCGACGTTCATCCGCTCCTCGCTTGCACAGCTCGGGCTCCAGATGGCCAATGCACCCGTCACGCTCGACATGGTGCGCGACGAGCACCGCTGGGTCGACGAGCTCGCGCGCGAGCTCGCTGGCGTCCTCCAGGGCAGCGGGCAGGAGGGCCTCATGCGCCGGCGTGGTGTCGTCGGGTTAGATGAGGTGTGGGGTGGGTGGAATCGCGCGCGTGGAGTCGGTGCGTACCAGCCTGCGCCCGCTCTCGCTGCCTCTGCTGACGTTCATATCCGGGGTCGACAGCACTCATTCCCCCGTCGACGTTGCTCCAGGTCGTCCCACAACTCCCGCAGTATACGGACCCCCCGATACGCATGCGCACGTTCGCAGCATCCGGCCTCTCAGTCCTGCACGCGCCGCCGTACACGCGCGCGGCATTCGCAGCGCGCCTCGTCGGGCTACTATCCTTAGGTGCGTGTGTCCGCAGCTGACATAGTTTGGTGCTCGATCATCGTCCGTCGTAGCCGGGCCGCAAACTGTCGTCCAGGTAGCGCGCGAGGAGGCTCTCCCCATTGGGCTCACACAGGAGATGGTAAACGAGGTCGAGGAGGACGGCGAGATCTGCCGTGATGACGGTGGGGCTGGCGTGGACGTTGCTGCTGGGCTGGCAGGGGGCGGCTGGGCGAGCTCGGGAGGCGGTGAGGTCAAGCTCTGGGTGAATGTCTTCCGCGGATACGTATGGGACGGGCACGTTCCATGACGGTGTAAGCGGGATTAAAGAGCTGTATTGGATGCACCATGCACTGTATTGTAGCTACATAAACAACTAGATTAGTCCAGCAACTCAGTCGAAGGACTAAACAGTGCACATGCGTTTGACTAGTAAGCAAACTGGGAACAGTAAGTAAGTAGTAGATATACGGTACAACGGCCACCAATATACGACAGCTATGTACAAACAATTGGAAGGACAAATCACGTCTGGCGCGGATAATTAGGCGAAGTAGTAGGTAGGTATGCGCGGAGTGGTACACGCGTGAACAATTTTGCGAGACAGGGCGAGAGGGGGAGGGGAAAATAACGACAGCGATTACTGTATAGATACATTCGATGATCCAGAGCGTGTCGGGAGATGCGCGAGCGAGATGGGAGCATTAGCGGTCGATGGGTAGAATAAATTAAGTCTGCGTTGTAATGGGAATCCGGGGTTGTTTCGTTCACATGAGGACTTGCTGCGAGTCGCCGTGCGCGAACGCATGGGCATACGCCACATCAGAGATGGGGCCGCCTTGCTGGGGATGGGAATAGTCGCCATGCTGCTCAGGCAGGCCGTACAGGCCGTACATCGGGATGTGCTGGCCCGCGTCCTCGGCAGGAAGCATGTTCACGAGCTCGTACTCGTTGCCCGCGGTCGTCGTATACTGCATCGGCGAGTCCGTCCGGAATGGCGCGCTGTACGTCGCAAGCATGGCGTCCATCTCCTGCGCGGGGCCCGCCTGCTGCTGGAGCGTCATCATCTGGTGCATCCGGTCGTGCAGCTCGCCGCCCGAGCCCGAGCCCGAGCCCGCGCGCGAGTGCCCCCGACTCAAGCTCGCCATCGGCGCAGCGCCGGCGTAGCCCAGCGGGACCGTCGACGCCATGGGGCTTGACTCCGCGGAGTACGCGTGCGCGTACGGGTGGTAGGAGCGCCCGACGGGCACACCGTGGTCCGACGCCACACTGTACGGGCGGCGTATGTTCTCGCCGTAGCGCGCGGGCGTCACACTGCGATGGCGGCGGATGGGACCCGGGCCGCTGACGTCGAGCTCGGCTGGGTAGAGCGTTGCATGGTCGAACGATGCCCTGTGCGACGGCGCGGAGAGCGACATGCCGTACTCACCGCTGACGCCGAACGTCGACGGTGACATGCGCATGGGGTGGCCGCCGTTGTACGACATGCTCGAGTGCGGCCGGACAGTGGCCCATTGCGAGTTCGGGGACCTGTCTGCTTGAAGGTAGCTTTGCTCGGTGGATGGATTCATCTGTGCCGGGTAGAAACCGTCTTGCATATCCTCGGAGGGACC
The DNA here is from genome assembly GCA_022606075.1 of Fomitopsis betulina. Lineage (NCBI taxonomy): Eukaryota > Fungi > Basidiomycota > Agaricomycetes > Polyporales > Fomitopsidaceae > Fomitopsis > Fomitopsis betulina. Next base: position 8,666 of record JABYQK010000095.1, read on the forward strand.
AACAACAGGTAAGGCCCCGGAAGCCATGACGAGACCCTCCTCGTCGCCCTGCACCTCGTGCACTGGGCCCTGGAGCTCGACTTCGTAGAGCTGCGGGTCGCCGACGCTCACCTCCTGGTCCATTTCCTCAGGCTCCTGATCGCCCTCGAGGCCAGGCTCCCCGCCCTCGTCCGCGTGTGCATGCGTGCGGATGTGCTGCGCAAGGTTGTCCGAGCGCGAGAAACGCTTCTGGCAGCGCCCACACTCGTACGGCCGCTCGAGCGTGTGGGTACGCAGGTGCCGCCGGAGATGCTCCATGCGCTTGAACATGCGGCCGCACGAGAACAATGGGCACACGAACGCCTTCGCACGCTGGCTCGTCTCCGACAGTATGTCCGGCGCGACGGCGCCCTGCCACGCGTCGACGTCCGCGAACTGCGGCGCGCCGCCGGGGCTCGGGAAGGGCTGGGGCTGGGATGCCGAGCGCGTATGATGCGAGAAGCCCGTGTTCGGAAACGTGTGCCGCACCTGCGGGGTGGGCCGATGGGGCAAGTGCCCGGGGAACGAGGAGATCATGACCTGGCCATCCAGAATCATCGGCGCATGCAGGTCCTGCGCGAGCGTGGGCTGGGGCATGGTCGACGCGCGCCCGGGGTCGATGAAATTCTGGTGCTGGTTCGTCAGTGCGAATTGCGCCTCGAGCGCGCGGCGCTGTCGCTCCTTCTGTGATGCGACGAGGTCCGGGTTGCTTTGTCCATCGAAGTCGCCGCGCGCCTGCGCCATGAAGAGCTCGCCTGCGCTCATCCGGCTTGTGTCCCTCCCGAAGCGGTCAACGTGCGGCTCGCGCATGCGGCCCATGTAATTGTCCATGCCGAATGCCTCCGGTGTGTTCCGTCGAGTACGGTGCAGTTTCTTCCGGCGCTGTTTGTACGTGGGCGAGCCCTCGAACAAACTGAACATCGAAAAGAACGGTGATGCAGGGCCGAACTTCGCCTTGCCCTTCGTCTTGGAGGCCTCAGACTCTGCGTCTGAATGCGCCGACGCGCTCACTGACTCGCCATCATCTGACTCGCCGGTCCCGTTCTCGTTGCGTGAGGGGCCATCGCTGTCGCCGTCGGAGTCACTCGATGGTTTGCTGAACTGCTCGTACAACGAGCGTTTGGGGTCGTACGTGAAAGAGAGTGCAGGCTCGCCGACTACAATAGTAGTAGGCTCCATGCCCATCTTCTCACGCTTGAGATCCCGCTCAAGTGCATCGAGGAAGAGGCGGTCGTGAGGCACAGAAAACCTGCACATTGTGAGCAAGAATGTCATCAAGCTAGCCTTGGCTGGACATACCAGTAGAAGACCTTCTGCTTCTTTTGCGTGCGGATGCATTGATACTTGAATAACAAATCAAGGAATGGCGACTGCAATGTAGAATCAGCCTCTGTCCACAACAAGCATGACGTGGTCAGCGATGTCCGCCATTGGCGTGCCAACGACCTCAAACTGAGGCTCTGTTGCATGACCACCATGACATCCGCGGGGTCACCGGTGTCACTGCATCACTACCGAAGGGGGAACCGTCGACGCAGTGCGTCCGGGAATCTGTCCATGCAAAGATCGGATCTGAAACGATATGCAGCAACGGCAGATGGACGTAGATGCGCAGATGCCGATGCAAGTGGCAGGCGATCATATCTATCCTTGTATGTGCGCACATACGGAGCGGAACAGTGCTTACCTTGGGCTCCTCGAGGCATGCATCCATGCCTGGCTTGAGGTTCCGCAGGTCACTGAACACACCCTCCTCGAACTTCTTCATATTCCGCACCGGTCGTCCAAACGCTTCGAAGCGAAAAACTAGCGCACGGACGATGTCGGTGCCGGTGATGTGGTAGAGGCCGCCCCAGAGTACGCAGCTCACATACTCCGAGTTCGGGAGCAAGAACCTGTTGAGCGCGGGGTGCGTGCTACTCGGATGGCCCATAGAGAGGCCTGCCGCTGCTGCGGCAGCGGCGTGTGGGTCGTCGGTGGACCAGCGTGAGGGAGCGGTAGCGAGGAAGTACTTGAGGCGGTCGAGGTGACCGATGAGCTCGCGCTCCTTGTGTGTGAGTGCACGGGTGAGGCCGCCGTGCGGGCCCGGGCCGTGGGTCATGGCGTCCGCGATCGAGCCCGTCGCTGCATCGTCTGCTACGTCGGCATCTGCATCGTGGCCGTGTGGCCGTAAGGGGTGGGCGGTCTGCTCCTCGGGCTCGGGTGCGTGTGCGCCTGCCGCGCCGGTGGCTATATGCAGCGAGCGCGGGGACGACTGCTGGGTGAAGGGAAGCAGGAAGGAGGAGGAGGCGAGGGCGGGGTTGGGTGGTGCGGGTAGATATGGTGCTGAAGGGTCCATTAGAACGAGTAGTATGCTTCGGACGGGGAAGAGAGCGTGGCCAGGACGGTCGTGATGTGCTATAACTGAGGGGCACGCGTTAGGTGGGGATGAACGGATCGATGGGCGGCTCACATTATGGGTCGTGCTGGCAACACGCGGACATGCAGAAGCAGAGGGAGGGAGGCGTCGTCAGAAAGCGTGCGTGCAGCGGGAGGCGGAAGCGTGCACCTGGTGGAGGCTGGGCGTGCAGCACGGTGATTATCAGGCGGTCGGTAGAGATATGGCTGTGAAATATTAGCCTCTCGCGAGGAGGGGAACGAGGAGAGGAAGGACGTCGATGGTCGCCTTCTTCAAGTTATCCCCCGGAGGCGCTCCGGTGCGGTCGCTGCCCGTACGCGCCCGTCACATCCACTGTGACCAGTGACACCCGCCGCCGTCACGTTGAGCACTGCCTCTGCCTCCAATCCTTCGCAGCACAGGCACAGGGCCAAGGCCTCCATCAACACCCATCACACAGCCATCCGCGTCTCTCCCCACAGCCTCATCCCGTCGCCACACCCAGTCCGTCGTACATACTCACCGCGAGCTCGAACACATCCGCCGACGACGCAGCAACGGACGGGCAGGGTGGACGGCGGCCACGCATCGAATCACTGATATTTCCGCTGCGTTCATCGTTCAACTGATCTACGTCCTTCCTCTCCGGGTCTTCTGCGCAGTCGGCCACGGACGGCGTCGTCATGCCCCATAATTAAACAACTTCCGCTCAACAACCGCGCCAAGTAGGTGGGACGCTGAGTGCCAGCCGCTCCCCAGTACGATGCCCCCGGATCACATCGTGGGTAGTGCGCAGCCTGCCCCGCTCTCCATCGGCTTTCACCAGCCAGAGACTTTTAGCCCGGCGCACCCGTGCCTCGACGACCACGACCTGACAGCCCAAATGCAGCGTGTCCACGGTTCCGGGTCGAGATCTCTTGATCGCATCCCATCGCTTGTCCGAATCTAGCGCGTGGCTCTCGCGTGGCTCTCGCGTGGCCTCCCAGCGTGGACGATTGTGCTCGCTGGGGAACCCCTCCACTGGGATCATGGCGGGCGTGCCCAATTATCTTGTGCCGTCCTCTACTGTATAAATCATCCCCCAAGACTGTAACTCACCTGGAATACGTCGTCGAAATCGGCCAAGCTATCTTTCGGGACCAGACTAATCCTAGAAATGCGCTAGTCACACTTCGTCACGGGACGCCCGCTGTATAATTCGCTTACGGATGTTCGTCCTCCATCTGATCCTTTCGGTTTCCCGAGCTGACGAGTGGTTTGCTAGGCTTCGTATGACACATTCAGTGCCAGAGATTAACACCATGCCCCCCGGACTCTCGCCGTCGAACCCAGCAAGAACCCAGTGCCAACGCTCTGTAGTCACTGGACGAAGTCATGGGCACTTGATCTTGCCCCCAACAGTGATTCCATCCTGCCCATACTACTGGCAGAGCTGCTCGGGGTTCTCTCTGCTGGCCTTGTTGATCTGGATCGTACTCAATGCTGCCTGTTCGTACGAGCTGGGCTCGCATGGTCTGGCGCGCTAGTCCACCAAGACGCCAGCCCCACATCCGATATCAACCTAGTACCTCTCCATAGCCTTCCATAGCGCGCCTCTACTGACGTGTGCTGTTGGGCAGCGCGATCGGCCCGATAGCAGGGCTCTGCCTTTGTGTCCTTGGTCCCACAAAAGGTGCTTGGACTCTCCCGAAGCCTCCTGAATCTCGTTCTTGACCGGGCGGCGCGCGCTTTCGCCCTCCTCCTCGCGTTGTGATGGCTGACCTGCTTATCGTGCTACCGAGTCCGGGGGGAGCAGGGACACCGGTCTCAGACGCATCGCGCCTGGCGTGTCCATCTAACCCACACCAATCTCACAGGTGCCATGCTGTAATTCAAGCTAGCATCAACGAACCCCCTGTGGCATAGTATCGTCATCCTGATCCTCCCCGTCAAGTACGCAACTTTGTCGCTGGCGCTTTACTCCAAAATGCTTAGCTTCCGTTCGATCGGCAAAGACCCGCGCAACTGCTATTCAATACTAGCAGTATCGTCATCGACCCACCACCGCTGCGCGAGCAGCTTACGCCCGCATATAGGCACATTCCTGTACGATGTTGGGTACATTCGACGAGTATCACTGCAAAAGACGTCTGGCCATGAAATGTGTGTACGCTTCCCATAGCACCGTGTATCCTGCTCATCGTCGGTAATAATATATGCTCGCCGCCGCTACAAACCCAACAGTCAGCTATACCCGGGCATGACCCGGGCCTTATGCATCCGAGACCGCGCCCACCGCCCGGCCCAACGACAGTCGTGCACCTGGTCGTGAACTCGAAAGATCTCGCCGAACTGCGCATCACGACGAGCGCACGCCGCATCGAGCTAGGTCAGTGGCCCACATGCATATACTTACGTGGCGCCACCGGTACCGCCGCATTCCCCATTCAGTCAAGGCAACCCGCTTGCGCCGAAGGAGCCGCATCATTGCGATTGGGCTGCTCGAGTTAACGCTGTATCCCGAAGGATTCGCACGTGCAATATTCCGCAATATCATGCCGGTATCAGATCTCGAGGTTCGCACACCTTTATCTCGCTCCGAGGATGCGGCCAACTCGTCTGTCGACTTGCGGTGTGCGCTGTCCGTCGCGGGCTGGTGAGTACTGACCTTCGATTAGTCACGGTGCAAATGAACTGACATGTTTCGCTCCCGAGGGATGACTCTATACCAGGGATTAGTGAGCAGCCGCCACTTAATCCAAGCCCGGAGACGAAGGCGCCGCGGTGCATCTCCGTCCCGAGCTCCGCGTGGCCCACTGGCGCGGAGGACCTGCTGAGCGCACCACCGGGCTTGTGATCCATATATCGGTCATCATGCATTCCTTAGTCCGCTGCCCAGGCTTCATTCTACATCACGTCTTTCCACCCGCGACTGCCCTCGCGCGCTCCAGCCAACAGTGGGCAGCTGCCCGTCACGCGTCACCGCCGACTCCAGCTCGGGCTGTGTACGTTGCGTGAAAGCGGGCGAAGGGTGTTCGGTACTCAGTATTGTCTCTCCGGAGTCCGGACAGCCTGACTCGGAGGCGCCATGAGCGTCAGCACTCGTTGGGCGCCCACGGTGGTGCTGAATCTGCGCGTGCAGTACGAGAGAATCGGAGGAAGGCGCGAAGTTGCGAAGTCACGAAGCAAGGGAAGAAGCCTGGATGTCTGGCCAAGTTAGAAGTTCCCTGCCATGCCGGCATCTCGACGACGACACAACGAAGCCGGAAATGGTGCGGAGGTCGTCGAATGTGGCCGTCGTTTCACACTTGGCGGTATGTAGCTCCTTCTGTGCTTTCGATGGTATGCTGCTACAGTCATATAGCATATGGCCTACTTCCTGGCGGGACGATTGGCATGCATGTCCGCCGTTCCCACCTGGTCATCCGCAATCTTCGCAGTCACTTGACCACTGGGTCGAAGCTCTCGGGCCCCTGTCGGTGCATGTATACGGCGAAGGTGCGGCGCGAAACAGCCCAGGCCTCTCCGTGTACAACGATGCGACTTGCCCCGGATGACCAGTCGGCATCGTGCGTTCGCCATAAGTAAGCTACCGCGCTACATACACATTCAGCTCGTGGGCCCGAGAAGCACTGGGGACTTGCATGTATCACGGCTCTCGCCGCAACACGACATCACTCCGGCCATCGGACCTGCAACGCTCCAGTGTTGATCCACGCCGCGAATCCGCTGTGCTCTCGGTCTCGATGCGGTGTTGGGGAACGGGTGCTGAGCACTGCCCGGCGGGAGCGGCGTCGACAGCGCATTGACAGCAAAAAAAGATGGGATCGAACATGCCACAAAGGAAGGCCCAGTGTGACTGCTGTCCAACACCAGGCCGGGATGGGTGGCGGAGGCCGCTCTCAACTTGCACTTGAGCGTAGACTGCTGTGGTAAGCTTCTCTCTCATGGCGAACTATCAGCGGCGCGTATGGTGCCTGAGGCCGATGCGAGTTACGGCGGTGAGCACTTGCTGGGTCGTGATGTTTGTTCTTGACGCGCTGTAGAGAAAATAGATGTGTTCAATGTATGGTTGGACGAACGCAAAGTGCACCCGAGGATCACGCCCTTGGCCGCGCTGTGACGGCTGTCATGGCACAGACATACAGTTGGCAGTGGCAATCTGTCTTTCCAGCTTCCCCTTAGCTGTGTGGGACTCCGTTCAATGAAGCTTTGGACAGGGTGATAAATGCCTGGGATGCGAAAGAGACGGAGCTCACTATTATATGGGGTGAAACTACTTACGCCGTCCGAGGTAATAGAGGAACATCACCGTGAAAATAGCAACCCTGTATATGCTCACAGCAAGATTGTAGAGTGGTCCTGCTAGCACATGAATGTGACCAAATTGGTACAAGCGTTGACGGCCTGATAACAGTCTTGAGACCAACTCCCCTAAAGAGTTGTTGTTGGCCGACAGTTGCACATGCGACAGTTATGTGTACAGGACAGGTCCAGCGGCCGCCGGGCAGATTGCGCGTCGTGCCAATACGATCCCGAGGCATGAGGTTGACTTAGACCCGGAACCATCCCAGCGCACTGCAGGACCATACTAGTGTTGGTCAGAGGAGCATGATGTTGACAAACCACACGCGCACTCAGTACGAGATGAGGCTGTGATTTCATCATGTTTTATCTGATGATGTGGATAACATGATAAAACACGAAAAGTTGGTCAGACTGGGGATTGAACCCAGGTCATCCCATAAGCGCCGGGAGGTGTTACCCAACCAGTACTAGAGTGTGAATTCATTTCAACACTCACCCTGAAGTCATGCTCTCGGACATTCAGTTCAGGAACCAACTTTTCAGTGAACTGGAGTTACCCTTGACTAATCTTAGTCAAGGCGAGGGTTACTCTGACCCAGCTTTCTCCAAGCGTGCACAGGGCTCATAACCTGTTGAAAGGAGTGAAATATAGTGGCTGTGAAGGCAGATGAACGAACCTGTGAGGGGAACTGCTCGAGGGAACCCGTTAGGCACACAGGAGAGCAGAGGAAGGAACAATTACATTAGAGGGCATTTGAGCCCAGTATATATACACAAGAGGAAGACATTATCTGATCGTACAGTATACCTATCAGATGATGTCTGAGTTGTGAGTCATCATTGTAAGCTTCATGAGTAAGTGTTAGTAAGATGGTAAACGGAACTATAGATAACCATCAATATTGTTGAAAGGAGTGAATTGGAGTGGCCGTAAAGGCAGGGAACAAACCTTTGAGGGAACTGCTGAGGGACCCATTAGGCACATGGGAGAGCAGAGGAAGGAACAATACATTAGAGGGCGTATCCAGCCCAGTATATATACATGTGCGAGACCATCACCTGATGGTTGAGTCATGATGAGTCATAATCGTAAGCTACATGAGTCATCATTAGTAAGACGGAATCCGGAACTCTAGGTTACCGGTAATATCATATGTTAAGGAACGGAGGCCCGGATGTCCGGTATCTAATCTACTGATATAGGACAAGAGATAATCGAGTCCTATAGATAAGATAAAGAACGAAAAGAGAGTAAATGTACAGTACGGTACGTAGTGTTGCAGAACACAATGTAAGTCCATATCAGGCAAGCCTGATAAGATAACACCTGAAATGGTAGAAGTTCAACAAATATCATATGACAAGGGAGCGGAGTTCCGATACCGAATGGAGTACCAAATGGAGTCCGAATGGATACCAAATGGATACCAAGTGGAATGCTGAATGGAACTTGGTATAATCAACTATCTATCGATAAGAAGAAAAAGAATGTAATCTACATATAGTAGTGTAGCAGAACATAAGATAAGTCCTTATCAGGAGAGCCTGATTATATAACATATGAAATAGTAGAAGTTCAACATAACAGGGGACAACAGACTCAGAATATCCTTCCGTACTGGAACCAACATATCTACGGCTGCGGATACAGATCACATGAAACAGTCGCCATTGGTCCACCATAGATGCCAATCGTTTATAGTGGTGCAAGCGCCTTCCCTGACTTCTGAGTGGTTGGGCAAACACATTACATTACTTGAAGGATGCCCTGAATATGATTGATGCATTGAATAGACATAACCAACAGAGGCCCTTGCGCCTGCAGTGGCGCCTGGGCACTTCAGGCCTCTAGATTGAAAGCATACTATAGTAATAATCTACAAGTAGTCATAACCTAGAATATACACAACCATTCGCACAGAGTACTGCCTATATCAACCCGCCATTGCTTTGTAGCAGAATCATAGTATTGATGCACCAAAGGCACGAAGAGTAATCATTTCCGTACTCACAACACCACTCGAAAACGGACGGATCCACCTGCCTTAATAGGTACTCGTCGAGGTTGACAGACGGTGAGTGGTTGGGATATTTAAACCCTTGTCAAACACCAGAGGATAGGTTGGTCCTGAGCAAAGACAAACTTCTCCCCTTTGTTCTTGGGAAGTTCAACTATCAAATCAATACTAAGTAGGTTACTATAAGAGAAAGTAGCTAAGGCTTCCTGATTATAGTAAGGTGATGTGGATGTATGTTGTTATGATATATACTAACTCCTTGTTAGTATGTCTTCTTATGATACTAGACTCTTGCTAGTGTTCTCTTGTTAGTATGTCTTGTTATGTTACTAGACTCTTGCTAGTATTCTCTTGTTACTTGACTAACACTGTGTTAGTATGACTTGCTATGGACAATAGTACTCTTGACTATTGATTTCTGTTGACTTGATAACTAGCACTCTTGACTAGTTCACTTCAGTTGCTGACCTTCCAGTTAGTCAGATGTAGCCCAGTTGGCTATTCAGTGGTTTCAGATAAAAGCTAGATTGTATTCAAGTAAGTAAGTAACCAGTCTCACTGCAGGACACTGTGTCCAGCTCAGGAGATGATGGTGGTACAGGTACAAGATGTCTCTACTTGTTTGGGAAACGGGCGTCCTTTTATACCCTTTCCCGTGGGAATTTTAGGACAATAGGAATATACTAACAAAAGGCATGAACAAAAGAACAAATACCTATATGTGTCCATTTTGGGATAACAATATTACTTGCTCCTTATTGTTAGTGAAATCACATGCTTGTGCATCCTTTTGTCCCTGCCTACCTTTTGTTAGAACAAAAGAAAGAAGAACGAAAACTCATCCTGCTATGGTTGCAGCACAGTAAGCTCCATATCTATTGTATCCAAAATAGTCCATCTGCTGTGATACAAAGCCCAGGTTCCCCTTACGCCAATTCCTCCATTTCTACCTCTTCTGCCATTTGCTTCCGGCACCTGACAATGAGATTAGTATTGTGTCAAATTTGCCGTTGGACAAGGTCATCACCTCCCTCGGGGCTGCCAATAGTCCTACTCAATTAGAACTTATTTCGCCAACTGAATTTTGCTGGCCATCAAACGTGCCCTGCTTAATCACTGGCCCGACTGTTCTGCAGGCCTGCCGCACCTCGGATGTCCCGTGACAGCCCCGTAACCCTAGCTTAGGACTACGTCGGACTCTGAATCTTGGGCCCACTCAACAGGGCACTCGAGTGGCGGGAATCTTCCCCTCGTCGAAGTCACCTATGCCGCCGTATCGTGGCAACTCCCAGCACTCTCGCGCTCCGTTTATCACCGGAAGCTTTGCTCTGTCACACGGTGGTAACAGTCTGGCTCTGCCTGGCCCAACCGCTGCTTACAGTCCAATGAGGAAAGTCACTGACAAGGGCGACAATGCAGCCCGCAAACAGCCACACCGTCCGCCGCCACATCCAGATCGTGATCAGCTCTCGATTGAAACTCCGCACATATCTTGTGGCTGCATGCGCCCATTTTCGCGAACTGCCCCTCGGGCTCGGCGATGATGAAATGACATCATGCGATTACGGTTGCCGTCGTGACTGATGGCCAGCAAAATTCAGTTGGCGAAATAAGTTCTAATTGAGTAGGACTATGATGATGATGATGATGAACTGCATTTATATCCCGCAACAAGCAACTCTAATGTGCTAAGACGCGGCGGGCGCCAGCCCGCTGTAAGGCGGACCGGAGCCCCTGTCGGCTCTAAGTATATACGAAGTAATGTAGTAGGTCTATGGAGTAATGGGGAGATAACTGTAGTGTCTATAGTGGGTGTCCCTGTATGTGCGGATATACGTCCAATTGAGTAGGACTAATAACAATAACGGTAGATATATCACGTGTTTTCCACGATGTGAGCGCTTGCAAGGAATTTGGGTCACAAAGCCCTCCCCCTCCCTTCGGTCGGTCGGAGTCGGGGAAGCCGATCGCACAATCATCCTCGACGGGATCTCCGAGGAGCATTACTTTTTTTTTAAAATTCTACGAATTTAAACTCCATACTCTAAGTACATGCAGAGTGTCTACTGAATCTCTCAGTCTTCTCCTTCCGCCTCCGACGGAGGCGGTGTGATGACATAAAGCATTCCAAAGTCGTCCAAGAATTGCTCATTGTCCCTCTCCGCTGCGTCTAACAACCGCCCTTCAGGTAACATGAACCCCCGATGAGGAAGATCCAACCACCCTTGGTCTAGATGCGCAGTAATAAGTTCCTCTTCCTCTACTTGAGAGGCGCGAGGGGCAAAGTCGAGAATGGGATGCTCGTGATCGACTGGGGCAATTTCTAATTCCTCCGGTTGTGACGGAGGAACTGCTTCCTCTCCCAGTACTCCATGTTCGGGCTCCATGATCCCGTGGATGGGAATGTGGACAAAGGGCTCGTCCATTATCTCGTTTCGCTCAAGCGCTTCACGCCTGCCTTCTTGAATTTCCTCAGCGTCCCTGTACTGCCACGTTCTGTACAGTTCTTCTGCGAACTTCTCTGCCTTCGACGGATCGAATGCCGCCACGTGTTTCCTATGGGCTTCCTTATGGGTCCTTTTACGTTCCTTTTCAGAAAGCCCATCCCATTCCTTCTGGAATTCCAGAACTTTACCAGCGTGCCACACAGTGTGCGCTTCTAGTCTAGCCCACGCCATCGTGTGCTCATTGCCCTGGGCGCGATCCTCCTTGCATTTGGAGAGGATCTCTGCCCATTCAAATGTGCCAACCATAGGGTTGAGTTGGAGGAATTTCAAGACATCGAGCGAGGACCACTCCCGTTGACGCCTAGAGTACCAAGACTTGCCTTGCGCAAGGTCCCGCTTCGAAAACGGACCCACAAACGGCTTACGCTCATACTTCTTATGCCTCATGTAGAATGGGCATTTGAAGAGTATATGATCCCGGGTTTCCCTGTACCCGTTTCGAAGGCGGCACGGACATTTATCCGATTCTCCCGGTTGGAGAAGCTTAAAGCGCTTCTTGTATTCCCTGCTTGGGAAGTGTTCAGTGATAACCCGTGCGAATCGGGCTACCTCCTTATTGCAAATCTTAGTGGGGAACGCGAGTTCCTCATAAGTTTTATCCTCGCTGTCTGCATTTGTCTTGTTCAGATCGACTTTCCCTAGGGATAGGAAGGGTGATTTACCCGTGGTACGAGGCTTTAGCCCCTCGTCCCACCATAAACCATACCCTAAATAAGCACTATGACAAGTGCGAATGGATTTGTCGGGGACTCCCGGTACTCCCGCCACCGGTGTGCGCTTAACTTTGTACTTGAGGCCGGCAATATCTGACCAATCATCTATTACTTTCTGACGGATCTCTTGTCCCCGGAAAGCAAATGATTTGTAATCAGGCAGAGGTTCGTCTGATTTATTTATGTCAGAAGCGAGTTTGTCCACATACTCGTTCCATTGAATCCCAACATGAGATGGGCTCCATAGGAAAACAACCTTGCGGTTCATTTCCTTCAAGTGCTCACTAATCCACACACCGTGGAGTTGGCCGGAGCCAACCCCACTAGGTTTCATAGCGCGACGCAAGTTGCCAATATTATCGCTGGCAATTACTATAGTGTGATCTGATGGACGGATCACTTCCATGGCTGCCTTGACACCGAGATAGCATGCCTGCACCTCCGCGTCAAAACTCGTGCACTTCCCGGACATCCAAGAGTCCTCCGAGACCATTTCGTCATTGCGCGTAATGACATACGCGCCCGACGCCCTCGTTTTTTGCAAGTTTGGCTTGCCTTTGACCTGGAGATAATCGTCATCTTTCCCCGGGATGACAGACCCATCCGACCATATCATCAGGGTGTTTCTGTCATGCATGTATGTGGACGCCGCAGGCGTCCATGTGTTGTGAATCCAGTCTTTGAAATCATCGCTGACTTTTCCATTTTCTCCGCCCTTTTTCCTTGGGATAGATTTGATGTCGTCGTCATGATTATCCCGCTTATCACGATGAAACAACACATGTTTGATGGTGTCATCTCCATCACGGTCGATCAACCTGTCACCAGGCCTACATACCGATGCTAAGACATGGAATATTTCATCCGTTGTCTTGGCCATTTTCTCAAAGTGCACCATAGGGGACTTTGATTTGCTGCGCTTTCCTACTCGGAACGGCATTTCAGCGTTGAGATCCGATGTGGGGACATCCGAGAGCTCCCACTCATGACTCATTAACGCCCGGGTGGGATGACCCGGGTGAAGAGTTTTGATACGGAGAGCATGCTTCTCCATGTATCTTGTGATGTTCACTTTCACCGGAACCACTCCGGCGATCAATTCCATGGCTCCAATCGGGGTCGTTTGGAACGCCCCCGTGATCCATCTAACGGCTCGGGATTGCGCCCCCTGCATCTCTTTCGCAATCCAGCCAATTCCTTTCCACCCAGGTTTCCACCACAGGTGCGCGCCATAACACATGAGCGGGAGCACATGCGCTATGTATAGTTGTCTCTTTTGCATGGGGGTGAACCCCCGAAGAGAGTTGCCTAGCATGGTGAGAGTGGACACCGTGCTGGCTGCTTTAGCCGCGTAGAAGCGGATGTGAGATTTGAATGACAATTTAGGATCCAGATAGAATCCTAGATATCTCATTGACACCTTTGGAACGATACAATTGATCTTTCGGTCAATCTCGATCACTACGTCTGGGCCTGTGGGCTTATCCGGCTTCCACGGTTTCCGCTTCTTCCAGAAGTGCATGACTTCCACTTTATCAGCTTCCACTCCCAACCCGACCCGTAATAAGTCGCCATTAAGGGAGTGGAACATAACCTGCAGGTACTCCACATTGAGTTCCACCTGCGTAATATTGTGCCGAATCATTGATTTCAACGGCGCGGCTACCATGAATGCACCGTCGTCCACATAGAACTTCAGTGTGCCATTCCCAGGCATCTTTCGATCCACTGGGAAATGTTTATGTAAGATAGGAGCGATATACAGCCCCGATCCCATCGGAGAGAAGGCAGACCCCTGACCCACTCCCAGCGGTGTGGGAGTGGCATCTGTGAGCTTACCATTAAACAAGTACCGGGTAAACCGGCCCTTTAAATAATCAGCAAAGAACTCAACCAAGTCCTCCGTGAATCCCTCCCGCCTCAGCATCTCAACAAGAATGCTGTGATTTAGAGACGGGTAAAATTGAGATACATCCAACAGCAACATTGAAGGAGTGAGATCTCGTGCCCAAGCTTCGTGCACAAAGTGCACGACTTCAATGCCAGCATCAGTGGTACTGTGTTGCATTGTACCGCCGTACTGGCATGGGTGCATGATGCCGAATTTTTGGGCATCAAATTGCATGCGCTTCACCAGTATCTTTTCAAATAACTTGCCAAACACGCTGAGTAGGCATATCGGACGATATGCTTTGGCTTTAGTGTAATCCGGCTTGTTAGGCTTGGGGATTACTACCGTTATGGACCGCTTGAATGCAGTAGGGAATTTATGCTTTTTAATGCACGCATTAAAGAAAGCTTTAAAGAATTGGTAGACCCTAGGTCCCCAATGGATGTACGTGACGTTGTCATTTTCGTCCGTTTTCTTTTCTATGCAATGGAATATGGTCTTAGCCCATAACCAGTTGATGTGATCTTCACCGCCGACAGAAGTGTTACTCGTGTCTGCAAGGTTTTCAGATATCTCTTCATTGGAGATGTCGTTGAATGTCCGAGTTTCCCATTTGGGAAGTTCGTCCATAATGCTCATGTCCACTTGTCGGGGAACCGACGGAGTGAATTGTTCTCGGAATTCCGTTTGAAGGTCTTCCTGACTGTCAATGACGGTGCCATCAGCGCGCTTGATTTGCACGCTGGAGTCAAGCCGTCTAGGCCGCGTCCACGCCACATAGTTAGATATGAGTTGCGTGTGCGCGTGAACGATGATCTTGTCAAAAAAGACCCTTTTAGCGCGCTTAGAAGCAGCTGCTACCCATTGGCATGCGGATTTCACGCCCTTTTGCATGGTATTATGTAATTCATTGTACCGTTCATACTGGACGCCTTGACGTCCCAAGGTGCGGAAAGCTAAGCCCCTTAGCTTTCGCAATATTTTATTCCTTTTACGAGCTAGACGTAGACTTTTGGAGGCCTGCGCGCACTCATCATTCCACCACGACTTGGAATGGCCAGTGCGATTGGGTTTGGAAGCATGCTTCTTCCATAGCTCTTGAATACCGGAGAATAATGCTTCCCCGGTGTTCTCAATATCTTGCGCGCTCTCCCACTCAAGTGGGAGGCCCGCAATTAATTTAGCCACATCTTCGTTGAATTTCCAAGATTCCTTAGAGACCCGTCCAAGTGTAGGTTCAATGTTGGGCGCTCCGCCCGCAACCACTTTCCAGACCAAGGGCGAATGATCGCTCTTGTGCCTGGCTCCGTGATGGACTCTAAAGTCCTGTATTTCATAGTCGCTTCTCTTCCACACCAAATCCAGTGTGTATCGAGGCAACGCTGCATTGTTCGACTGCCATGTAGGCGGTCCATCCTCACTGTTAACCAGGAGGAGTTGGAGCTCGGCGGCGAGGTCCATTAATTCTCCGCTCTTCTGAGCATGAGGCGGGTTCATGTTGTGTTCCCGCGTGCGCTTATCCCACGAGGCATGGCGCAAATTGAAATCTCCGCACATCATAGAAATGGGAGGAAGGTGCGCCGAGACATTTAGCAGGTGTGAGACTGCCGCATGCTCATTGCTGTTATTGTACACGTTGAGAACCGTGAACGGCCCGTCCGGTGTATTGATGCTGACTAATAATGTGTCATCGTGTGACACATTACCTGTGATGACATGGGGCGACGTGCCCCTCCATTTCCGGTTGACATAGGTTGCCACCCGTGAATCTTTGCTGGCTCCATAGCACGCGAAATTTCGGTGCGCGCATGTTTGTTCATACACATCACCCTTCTTATTTTTGCTGGAGATGACCATTTTGATCTTTCCCCAGAATATTTCCTGAACGCATATAATGTCTGCATCCCGATACTTTTCAAGAAGCTGGGTAGTGTTCTCGTGGGACTTCTGTACGTTTGCTGATACGCACTGAATAGTATACTGTGGAGCCGCTTCGGCTTCCACTTCCACATCCTGATGTACATGGTCCGGTGCACCCTCGTGCCCGTATAAAATATGATCTAAATTTGGAACGGGGCCGGCTTCCACATCACCTCGCGCCTCCGCTCCCAACTCCTGATCCAATCCTGCCAATAGCCTTTCCGCGGCGGCTCTCAGCTCTGCATTCCGGTCAAGTGGCTCCAGTAGAGAAGGGGACGCGCTGCGCGCTGAAGTCCCCCGTTCAGCCCCGTTGTAGGTTGTCATTGATAAAGCAACTACTCACGAGTTAAGTGTCCATGACCATTCCGGTCACTTCCGCGAGTCCTTGAGACACCTCTCGATGAAGGCGGTCTCCGCTGTCTGCCTCGCCTCGTCAGAAGCCTTCTTGGCTTCCTTGAGCGTCTTCTTGATGGAGTCAAGCTCCTTCTTCTCGCGCGCGAGCTGATCCTTCACCGACTCCGCTCGCGCGGAGTGATTTTCGATCCACTTCTTCTCTGACGAATGCTGCCAGAACTTACAATTAATGCGATCCGAGGGGCCGTGACCCTTGTCTTGCAGTTGGGGCAGTAGGCGTGCTCCGGCGGACATTCGTCCGGGGCGTTACCACTGTGGAGGCGGATCCCTGCGCAACAGAGAGCAGAGCTCTCGTGCGCGAGGTCTTGATGTTTGGAGCCGCAGCGGCCGCAGAACAGGCCCATTTGCAGCACTGGCCGGCGGAGTGGCCCCACCGCCAGCACCTCGTGCAAGAGGGCATCGAGTTCCGGGCCGAGAGGCGCCGGATGCGGTAAGCACGACCAAATAATTTGATCGCGAACTTATCTGTGCAGAACCGCTCCGAGATGGAGCCGCGTACCGTGTCCTTGACGTAGCAGGCCCAGACGCCTGAGCCGCCTGGGTTGCCCTCGAACTTCGCGACCGGCGCAGAAGTGAACTCTAACACGAAGTCGGCGAACTCTTTCGTTCGCTTATCCGTCTTAGCGCTGGCTTGGAGTTCCGCCCACACCTCGTGCTGCGAATACTCCCCACCGTGGTGCGGCCGCCCAGAGTTGCGATCTGGCGCATTTTGGGGAATCCCTCGATTCCAACCCGCGTGAGTGGGGATGCAAAGTCGACCGAAGCCACCGTGCCCGGCAGCCTCAGCGCTAGCATGCTGACGACGGAGTTGCGTACCCCGATGACTTCCTCCGAAGAGGGGCGCGCTAAGAACTCCAGGATGGCGTCCTTACCCGAATGTTTGATGACGGCCTTGAGGGGCACGTTCACGGTGGCGGCGGTGAGGCCTGACTTGGCTGCGGCGATGAGGTCGTCGCTGGAGACGCTAGGAACGCCCCCAGTAAAGGCTACGGAGCTCCGCACCACTAGAGTGCGGACCATTTGCTGCCGATTGCCCGTATTGCACGTGCTCGACGGGCTTGCCCTTCTTCTCCTTCTTCTCGGGCTTCGCCTTAACTTCCGGGCCGGCAGTGATCGCCTTCTGACCCGCTGGGGTAGCGCTGGTGCCCACAGGCTGCGCAGCGGCTGGGAGATGACGCCCGCAGGGCGCGAGTCGAGGCCGAGACCTCGCGCGATGGCCGACGCCTCGCGGAGTTGGATGGTGGGGGCGAGCTCACCGATGGTGGCAGCGGTGCGGAGACGGGCCCAGTCAGAGACTGACTCCATCTTCCACTCCTCCGCAACTTCTCCGTCCTCAGGGGCAGACGCAGCTGCTTGCGCAGCGCCGTTGTCACCACGCGCCTTCTTGGGGGCGGGGGACCTTCCTTGGACGCGCCGCCAGGGGCGGGCGTCGGAGCGGGCGCTGGGCGCTTCCGCGGATCCTGGGTGGGAGCAGGGGGCTCCGCAGGCTTGGGGCCGGCGCCCTTGGGCGCAGAGACCCGGCGTAGCTCATGCTGGCCATCGTTGCAGCCTTGAGACTGCCGAATTCCTGGCGAAGCTCCTTCATCATCGCCTTGACGTCGACCGTGTTCTGGTTCGACCGCTCGAGCAGCGTCGTGAGCGCCGCAACCTGAGCCTTGAGTGCGCGATTCTCCTCGCCCGCACGCTCCACCTGCATGTGGATAACCTTCCTCATGGACTCCATGGTGTTACCCACGGCTTCCATGTGTTGCTGGACGACCCCCGGCTTGCCGAAGGTGTCCCTGCCGATCTCACGCATGATGTCGCGAGCGTTGTCGAATCCCCTCACAATCAGATCGCGATCCTCCAGAGCCTGGATGGCCTGGTTAAGAGCGGGGCCGACGACATTATTGTCGAAGCACCGGTTCATCTCAGTGATGTGCTCCTTAGGAGCCATGCTGGAATATTCGCGGGCAAGCGCTGCGATGCGCTGTCCGATCTGGACGGAGTGGTAAACCTCCAGAGGGTAAGCAAGCCGAACGCTCTCCTTGACATCGTCGAGCATGGCCTTCTTGAGCTCCGAGGAACCGGAAGCTAGGATCTCACAGGCGTCACGGAGCGTACGAGCGATGGCCGAAATCGCCGTATACGGTGTGTTACCTGGAATGTCTTGGTAAAGAGCGTAGTTCGCGGTCTCGATGACCTCGATGTCGCCCTTCAAAGAGACCGCTGGAGTGGCCTCTCGAGAGGATCCCGCGTAGGAGACCCCGCTCGGTGTCGTTACCTCAGAAACTCCTCCTGAGATCGCTCCCGACGGCTTGCTACCGGACTTGCCCTTCTTGCGAGGAGCAGCCCGCAGCGTGCGGTCGTCTTCTTCGTCAGTAGAGTCGTCGTCACTACTCTCGTCGCTCTGCAACGAGGTGTGAGACTTCCCACGACCGTGTGAACGGGGAAGATAAGGGCGTACCTCATCCTCCGCGTCTTTAATTACCGTGTCCACGGGGGACGCGGCTCTCTCCGGCTGTTGAGGCGTGGGAGGGAGGTTGTCCCAATGCGCTCCTTCGGGGAGCGATGGGACGGGGGCTTCCGATGGAGCCGATGGTATTCCATAATCGAAGACAAAGTCCTCCTCCGCCTGAGGGAAGGTAGAGGGGACCGTCTCCGACGCCGACTGGGTCGTCGCCGGAGTGTCTGCGACCATGACAACCACGGTCTCACCAGTAGGTGGAGGGGGGTTGTAGCCCTCCCCGAGGGGAGAGCCAGGACTGCCCCTGGTACGTTCACGCCACGAGGACGTGCGGGTTATGCCAGACGCGCTGGCTTTGCGTTCGCTGCCACTAGGGCGAGCGTTGTAGTCCGCGGTTCGCGATGTGCCTGCCGCTGCAGCACTCGTCGAACCGGGTCGAGCGGTCGAGGGTGTTTTGTCGGCAGGAGGGCCCTCGTTGCGGGCGGGGGGACGGGGGGAAGTGGTCGGTGGGGTTGGGCGTCTCTCGGACATGATGGTGGTACGAGGTCAAGGTGCGGCGTCCGAGGAGCATTACGTTGCAGCGGAGAAGCTACAGAGCCTGCCCTCCTCTAGTAGCGCTCTCTTCCCGAGCTCCAGATCGGAGTGCTGCCGCATTTACTGTGCAGTGCTCAGATTCCCCGTCCACTCGACCATCCTCAGGTGTGGTGCCAACTCTTATAGCCTTTGCTGGCGATACGAACCATCCCGTCTTCTCTTGCGCGTAACAAACTTGATTCTCTATCAATGTCTTAGGCACCGAAGACGACACCGTCGCCCCCGCCGAGGTCATCAAACTCCCGAATACGGTTCCCACAGTGATCACCGTCTACCGGATGCTGAAGATGACGGGCCAGACGCAGGACAAGGCCGGTGAAGACTCCATTAAGACAAGGACGCAAGCGATGGCCATGGCCAACTTGAACAGGCCTGGACGGTATGATTGTGCGCACACGCACTCTTCACAAGACCCTCAGCGCACTCATGTACGTAGAGAACAATTGGCTATGCTGAGAAGACACTGAAATCGCAGGTGACTACTACATGTTTATCCTTATGTCTCACCAATTTCGGTGCTATCCAAGCTCCGCCGGCGTATGTTGCACACACTGACGACGGTGCCACAATTTAGGGTGCATTGTCATCCCCCGTCACTATATACACACAAATCTGAATATACACACAGTTATACCCGCCTTGGCGGCTCGCCGCGTCACCGTGACCGTGAGTCTACGTTTTAATTCTGATAAGTATACATTTACCACAGTACTCTACCGCCTGCAGCCTCCCGGCGATGCTATGATATTGCAGAGGTCTCTTGAGTCAGTAGTAACCTGCTTGAATAGCCCAACAGCAAAAATCTCATCGCATCCTAGTGCACGAAATTGATTCAAGACTGCTCTTGCTATACCCTGTTGATGCAGGATGATCTGGACGTCAAACAGCCCATCATCTGGCGCCGTGGAACTTCTGTTCAAGTTGCTACCAGTGACTGTTGTGTACAAAAGCTCAGGGGTGCACTGAAACTCTGCTGGAGTTTTACACGTTTAGCGACTTGTCGCGGCGAAGGTAAGACTCCCTCTGCTATTCTGAGCATTTCAAACCGTGCCACTGCCACAGAGATCAAGGGGACATTGACAAGATCTCATCATACTACGCACAGACAAGGAACCACTTGCGTACATCCCGGAAGTCCCTGAGCACGATTTCGCTAATCGGAACTAAGCCAAGCTCAAATTTCAGGCCAAAGGTGGGTACCAGCGGAACGTAACTTGTCATTCAACTATTGATATTATGTGACACCCAGACATGACAGGTAGCGAAGCTATAGAACAACAAGATTCGGAACAACAGGGTTCCAACGAAGATTCGTACCCGGTGGGGTAAACCAAATTGCTTTTTCAAAAAGGTCGTGGATATGCTCTATACAACCCAATGGACTCAAACATCGAAATCGGCGACGTTGGGTGCTTTAACATCCACGGCGAGGCTTTCTACACTGGGCCTCAGGGAACGGCCAAGGCCAATTTGATAAGAGACTCGGGGCTAACAAGTTTAACGGGTGCCATACGACAGGTGACAAAGAGTGCGCAGTTCTACTTATATTTCACGGCTAGTATTCCAGTGACTCATGCCATCATGGTCGTCCCTACTATCATAGGAATATTATTGATGGCTCACGCGAATTGAAATTGAAACGCACTGTACCAGAGGAAGAAGGCGCGGCGGTCTTCCTCAGTCCGCACGTACACAAGTTTTTGGAAAGTGAACAACGTGCCTCTTTGATTAGCTTTTTGAAGGAGTATAAAAATCAAGGAGGAGGAGGAGGAAGAAGTGTTCGATATGTTCACTTCATCCCCGATCGTCATCTGCGGGTATGTCAAAGCTAATCATTGGGCCAGCATACGACTCTACAGTCACAAGCCAGAGGAGGAGGATCAAAGTTTGCGTTTCCGGGACATCGACCCCGACAAGGAACTTTCAACATTCACATAAGCCGTACTTGACAAAACTTCGTGGATATCTTCATGACAAGTACAACTTGAAGGTCAGCGTGATGGACGAGGGTCAAGAGCACGGAAACCTACAAAAGTCTCCGGAGCACTGCGTATTCGTGCACTATGCCAGACTTGAGAAGAGGGACTTTGAGTTCGAGGATGATATTGTCTCTGATACTCAGGTGCGTGACAATCGAAGTCACCGTAACAGATCAGTCGAGCTCACACAGGTAGAACCACAAAACATATGATCCTCTCGATATGCTGTTGAGATACATCCTGGAAGTGTGTCTTGCCATGAAACGTCTTCCACTTGTCCCAGCTTATCAATCTTTAGCATACTGAACCCAAAGATGTTGAGTTTGCGGCGGCCAGCAACCTTGATC
The DNA here is from genome assembly GCA_022606075.1 of Fomitopsis betulina. Taxonomy (NCBI): domain Eukaryota; kingdom Fungi; phylum Basidiomycota; class Agaricomycetes; order Polyporales; family Fomitopsidaceae; genus Fomitopsis; species Fomitopsis betulina. Next base: position 30,177 of record JABYQK010000095.1, read on the forward strand.
TCATAGAATTGTAACGCGAAGGTCTGCTGCGCCACACTTTTCAGAGCATAGGAAGTTGCTGTGTCTGACTGCGCTTGCGATATATAGAGAAAGCCCTCCTGCAACTTGGCCTTCGAACACCGTGAAATATACAAGTTTCTGGTACAAGAGGAGCCGGGAATAAGGATTGTTGACAGTAATAGTGAGTACAGTGTCTACGCACACAGTCTGGACTTCGCTAAGTCGAATCACAACAGTTGGCATGTTGGATCTTAGAGAGAAGGCTGAAGGCACTAAGGCGTGTGGTCCTTGCACGCAGAACATGGAACCGTAGTCCGGGCAGCGTCATCCTAGGCTAATCAAATGTACCTCTTCCCTCCCTCCTCCGTATGAGTTTGTAACAGGTGATCTTTTGAATCTACTTTACATCCTAAGGTGATGAAAAATAGATGTTACTTCGGGTAGTAATGCTTGCACAGTTTGAGATCCCGCTACATCACTTGTCGAATCGAACAGTTCAGATTGACAGTCACACAGTTGGCGTGTTCAAGACAGTAATGACTTGTAATACGACAATCTGAGGCCTGAAAGCCTGAAAATGACGTCCAGTAATGAATTAATAGCACATCTAATAATGGTACAATTGTCGAGGCACCAGTCGCAAGCCATAATACACAAACGAGAGACCGAGATGTACGAGGTATCACGACGATGTGGTAACGGGAGGGGAACACGTCTGATGTCAGTCCGAGTTGACATGGGATGCGAACAGACTCGTAACAATACAGAGGATCCAGCCGCCAGTCATGGAATGTGCGCGGTATCGAGTATGCGTGAGGGAGACGGAGAGAGTAGGGAGACCACGACATGAGATGAAGATTGCGCGAGAAAGACGAGGAGACGACGATGCTGCTGCTGCTGTTGCGTAGGAGTGCACTGCAAGACACAAAACAAGACAACGACGACACAAGAGACGACCGAGAAGATGTTGTGTGAGATGTCCAAAAGTCCTTGAGCTGCGTATGCGGCGAAAGTGGGATAGATCAGGTGCGGTGCCGCACGGGCCAGCTAGATCTTCAGTTCACGAAAGCCGCGCACGTCGACGCGGCCTGTGCCATTCTTCTTCCACTCTGCGTTTGCATCTGTTTCGCCCTCGTCCTCCACAGAGCCCTGTGCGCCCTGTGCTGATGGCTTGACAGCGAACTTCGTCGACTTCCCGCCAGGGATGACGATCTTGCCTGCACCGCCCTTTGTCCTAGCTGCTGCATTGGCTACAAGCGCTGCACGGGGCTTCGGCAGGCCGAGGGCCTTGCGCTGGCGTCGTGTAAGACGCTGTTGGACTGGTGACGGCGGTAATACAGGGGGTGGAGAGGGCTCAGGTGAGGAGGAAAGGGATGATAGAGAACTCTCAGACGCAGACGACGACCCAGAATTGGATAGATCGGGGGTATCGGTATCCGCATCGTCGACGAGCATGTCCAAACCATGAGGGGCGCTACCAAGAGCGGAACGCTCGCTCTCCCGTGCGGTCCTCGAGGACGGCCGAGACGAGCTCTTTTGTCGCTTGAATGCACTCTGGGAGCTCTCGGAATGGTCTTGCGACGACGCGGATGACTCGTCGAAGGTCCGCTTCGGCGAGCGGTACGAGAGGGCCTCGTTGGCGTCCAATGGTAGGGTCGTCACGGAGGACGGTGACGCGCGAGAGGGTAATGGAGAAACTGAGCGAGATACTGGCAGAGGGATCTGCGATGGCGTCTGCGGTTCCGACGCATTCGCTCGCGAAAGTGCGGCTACTCTGCCTTTCGCTTTCGAATCTGGCTTCCCCTTCACCTTTGACAGCGGCTTCTTCTTGGGTAGCGCCGGCGATGGAGGTCTCGACTCATCTTGGACTGGGGTCTCGACAACATTGGGCAAACCCGTGTGTGGACCTCGTGAATTGCGAATCGACGAAAAGTGCTCCCAGTCGTGGTACCTACGTGCATGTCAGGTCACAGTTCCTCGAATCAAGCGAAGGAGACGCACGCAACGTAGACTGGGCCGGGCGGATCGTCCTCCTCTGATGGCTGGGGCGGCGGGGGTAGTCTCTCACACTCCTTCTCCGCACGCTTGCGCTCGCGCACCGCACGCCGTTTGTCACGTTGACTACCAGACGACTCGGCTGCATCAGCCGACTGCAGTGGTGTGGTTGACGTCGAGGCTGCATTGTCAGCCCCGGCGTCGGCGTCGGCGTCGGCACCTGCGGCCCACTCGATAACATATACGAGCCCAGGTTGAATGACCTTGACGTCACGGCGCATCATGTGAGCGAAGGCAGAAAGCTCCAGGTGTCCGCCGTATGTTGCTGTAAAGAAACGTCAGCCAGGGGACTCAAGGATGCGAGAATCAGGAACGACGCTCAAAGAGCACTAGCTGCGCCAAAGAGGGCAGGCAGCCCTAGCAAGCTGCTTTCACAGAGAACGCACGGGCCACACACCTGGTTGTCGCATGCACTGCAGATGGACGTCAAGGCCCCGTTCGTCGTCTACGAACGGCGCATAACGTTGTTTATGTACTACGATCCAGTTGCAAATCTCCTCGCGCAATCGGAGGTGGTATGCAGGGGTCCCGTAAAGTTGATCGGATAGCGCTCGAAAGAGGCAGTTCCCGTCGCCGAGGGTCGGGGCGGCGTAGAGCCCCATGGCTCGCAACTGGTCGTTAAGTAGCTGGCTATTTTCCGCTGGATCAGATAGGTTTAGAGCCTGAAGGAGGTGTTCAATCTCGCGTGGCCGGAGCGATAAGATTTGTGAAACGCACTTTGCCTCTGCTCCTCGTCGTCCGGGAGCGCACTGGGCAGTGACGAGGCAGAGCTGATCAACTGGTCTCTGGTGGCCCGCCAGCTAGACGACTCACGTTGTGGGGGAGGCTTAGCAGCCTTTCGCTTGGATCCACCCATGGCTACGTCGTGTTTGCTAGTCTGCTCGTCGTTGCTACTGGTCGCCTCGTCGTTGTCGGCAACAGCCAGCCACGCGGTTCCGGGTCCTGCCTGGGACCTCGGACACAGCGGTCTTGTGTGTAACTGAAAGCGGGGCTCTGAGCGCAGGGGCTCCCGGACAGTATTATAGAGCGCAGCAGAAGGATCCGTATTTTATGCTTGGGACGCTGGCGAAGGACTGGAGATATTGGTTATGAAGGGGGGCACAATGAGTACACCGCTTAAGTATAACCGTGATGGACGGATTGTGATTCATTATCCTGAATTATATCCGGTAACAAGAACTCATTATTATCTCAATGTAAAGCAAGCTGAACCGAACTGATTCCACCTTATATCGCGATATTCACTCATTTGTTGTCCGGACGACTTTGCTCTGCATCGTACAATTCTACCTCTGTCTTCGTGTCATTGCATGCATCTCGTTCGGTCTTGAACGCGACAGAGCTCACAGGTTCATGCTCTGTGATGGCGCGGCACTATTGCGAATTGGCTGCGAACGCAGTTCTGACATGAGCTGCGCATGTGCTCTTTCGACATAAACCATCATCTCTGGCTGTTTCTCTACAGTCTGTACCACTCCTTGCCACAATCGACGTCATGATCCTCGATAACAAGGTTGTTTTGACCCCTCCACCACCGTATACACCAGCAGGCGATCCACCACCATTCTCACAGCTGCACAGACGGATAACTCTGTCAAATCTACCGCCGTATGTCCTCTTGCGAATAGTTCACGAAATCTTTCCCCCGGGCCAATCTGAAGGACAGCGGAGAATATTTTACTGGCTCTCAATGAGCCTTCGGCGTGTCTGTCGCTCGTTATACATCGGTATGTGCCTTAGCCATGCGGGATATTCGCATCTCATTTCCCGAAGCTTGCATGCACGTACTACGGTCTGCCTATCTCCCGATCTACTCATTCCTTGTCCGCGCACCCTACTCGTCCGACCCGTTTCCCATGTCCAGCTCTGAAGGTACCGAGTCCGGGACACCCGCATCACCCGTCCACACCCTCCAACGCGAGACGCGCGTGCTCGATCTCTTCATCGCACTCAAGGTCCACGAGGACGTATGGACGGACGAGAGTGAGCTCCACCTTGAGCGGGAGGATAGCTTTAAGGACCTCTTCGACCTCATGCAGCCCCGCGCACGTCTCGAGGACCTCGTGCGGCTCTACGGCACACGCGCCGGCGCTGTCCACGTCGCGGGGTCGTCATCATCTGTGCCCCCGTCGGGCACACGCTTGGTCCCGTTCAACCTGCTGTTTGTATCGTTTGCGCCGAGGAAAGTTGGGCTTTCGTTGGCGACGAAGCAGCGGAGGCGGACAATTGTGGAGGTTGTGCGGACGCAAGACCAGACCCTGGAGGCGAGTGCAGTGCTTCTCGTCAGGGAGCTGGCAGCCTGGGTGGCCGCAAACCCATACACTCCTCTATAACGTACGGGCTCAAGATCTTGGACAATTGGTGTATCTTTATAGTATTGGGATATGTTTTTGGAGGCCCTTGGACGGTGCTTACATACCACATACCGTGAAGCGCCGCATATGGGTGCATGTCAGTGCTATACACTTTCTAGATTGACTATCCTCCTCTAAATGTGTTGACGAATGGTTGAGAGCTTGATCACAACCACAGAGACTGAGGGCCCATTCGGGCTCCGGTCTGGCCTGAAGCCACTGAACGCGGAGAGTGAATTTGAATATGACACAATGTTACTTTCGAGCGACTATTACTTTGCGGCCTTGCACTTGCTTTGCACTGTCGAACTCTGGGCTCAAGCCACTGTCCTCCGAACATACAGCTATTGTTTGGCCGATGCTTCGGAATGTCCTTGTCCAGGACTTGCGTCCAGCAGCGCTCCGTTTTCGTAGATTCCAGAAGTTGCTACGAGACTGCACATCGACCCCCCGCCGATGCACTCATACAGGGAGCGACGCGAGCCGAGGACCTGCAGAAACATCAAGTGGCAGTATCCCTTCCTCGAAGCAATGGATAGCTTCAGCATCCGGGACACGCCCTGCCCGTGATACATTTCATCTCTCGCACGTATATTTGCCCGGGCCTCGCGCGACCTCAGCCAGCGACAACTCAGTTGAAGAGGACGGCATTCCTGACGCCGATGTCTCCGTGGACGACGAAGGCAATTCAGCACATAACACACTGATGATCACCCGAATACCAGAGGATGCCATCCTGGATGACCTCACGAGTTTGTTACAAGGGTACGGGGAGTGCGTTGTCAACATGCGTACGTGCGCACTCCATTCATCTTCTGCCGCTGCGCTCACACTCCGTCACAGGCGCAGACACGGAGGGCCGCAACAGGGGATATGCACATGCCGTGTTCAGGAGGCTGAGGGACGCTCAGAAGGTCATGCGTGAGCACATTGCCAATCCGTTCTGCATTGGCGAGCAGACGCTCCGGATGCTGTACTCCGACAAGGGGATCAATATCACGCTCTTCCCTCGACCGGAGACCGTCCAGACTATCTGGGTGAGCAACATTCCCTATGATGCGATAAACAAAGAGCTCGAGGTGCTCTTCAAACCATATGGATTGATTCGCCGTCTGAACATGCGTGCGTCGCTACTTAGACTTTTCACCATACGACACCTAACTATCGCACGCAGCCCGGAAGCCAAACGGACAGCTCGCTGGTTATGCGCATGTACAATACGAGTACCCGGAGGAGGCTGGCTCTGCGCTGCTAGCATGTCGATACCGCCCGTACACTCTACGCGGACGCACACTGTGGGTGATGCCTGCAAAGACAGAATCTGGAGCCTCCAGTGTGGTCCCGCTCCGTGTACCCGAAGGAGACAGGCGAGTGATTGACGCAGACGGGCCGCACCCTACGTTTCCTCCGAGCCGTTTTCTCTGGGTGGGTGCCTTGCGTCGGTCGGTGCGACGGCGGGATATAAGCAAAATGTTCGAGCCCATATGTGGGCCGGAAAACATCGTGAACATCCACATAGGTATGACCGAACATCCTGCAGCTTGTGTACGTCTCTCATCTTTCTCCTAGTCCGTCTGCAAATATCTGGGGCAGGCGCATTTGCCCACGTTGAACTGCGCACTCGAAATGTTGCCGAGAAACTCATGGGGCGTCACCGCCGGAGGCCATTCTCTGTGTTCGTAGGCGAGCGGATGAACGTCTTGCTCGACTTCGCGGCCCCGCTCATCGCAGACCACGAGCCATTCTACACTCTCTTCACTCCGTTCGTCCGAGGCGACGAGATGGACGTCCAGACGCTCTTTGGGCCGCACGCGCGGCATATTCGCAAAATCGAATTCCGTGCGTCCCCACAGTCTACGTCCTGTTTCACTACTGATAGCATATGCTCAGACTCGCGGCCAGTCGTCGACCCTTCAGGCCGTGCGGCGTTTATCGAGTTCTTCACGACGTTTCAAGCGACGGCTGCGAAGCAGGCGATGGACCAGAAGGCGATAAATAATAACACGCGCCTCACCCTTGTATACGCGAAGAGACCACCCCTCAAGGGCCCGCGCCGCCTGGCTAATGGTAAGGCTCCATCACCGCCGCCACTGAGTTTTCCTAGCGATAAGTCCTCAGAAGTGTTGGATGTCGGCGGTCCCGAGGATGCACCTGAGGTGATATCGCCACCGTAGGGCAGAGCCATGCTCTTCGCCGTGTCAAGACATAGAGAGGTTAGGGTCATACCCTTCTATGCATAGACAATTTTACTATGCGCAATTTACTATTCGCGTTGCTCACCGAACAACACGACCAGGCTCTGGCCTCAGTGGTCTGGGGGGTCAGTACAATCGTCAAGCACCAGAGACATGTACGGCGTAACGAGACACCTCCTCGAACTCCGTCTTCAGTCGGTGGCTAAGTGGTATTCTCCTCCTCTATGGACACCTGCACATGCCCGCAGGCTAACTTACGGGGAGTTTCTTCGCGGCGTGTAATGATGAAGCGGGCCTCAGCTCGGAGCTCTTCACCACAAACGGACTCAGGAATATATTGTACTCAAGACTACATTCATCCAAGACCCGTTGTCGCGGTATCTCTCAACGAGTTACAACGCCCTGCTCGGTCATCCCAAGTCCAACGCCCCTGGTGTTGATGACAAAACACTGACCGCCACAATTTAAAGGGAGTGCGATAGAGGTAGCTGCTCTCGCAAACACAACTGTTTACTACCCTATGCAGTCAGGACGATAGATATACCCGTTCAAGGCCTCGAACTTCTCACCTGGGACCTCGGCTCACAATATTTTGCAGCCAGAATGCTACGACCCTTCCGAGCAACCATCACCGTCGGTCGCTTCATCCCATACCTGTCCTGAATGTGCCTAGGACCTGGTGAAGGCCGTTCAGCGATTGTGTGTCTGGTCTTACCGACGGTGTGTTAAAGCACACTAATGATGCTACAGCAGAGGTACGACACCCTACTCAAACTACATGCTGACAACATTGTCTTAGAACTTCAAGAATCTCACATCAAGACCTGCCCATCCCGTCGACATGTTGACTGCAACCTCCGAAGCTCTCTCACGACGTCACGCCAGCCACCCTTGTGCAAGCCTCGGTGCGTGTGTGTAGCGTCGAAAAGCACCGAGCACCTCTCCGCCTCGAGCCGCGGGAAGAGCGAGTCCAAGAAGCAGGCAATCTTCCTGGCATCCGCGGTGCGCATCTGACGCAGCACATCGTATAGGTGTAGCACCCGGAGCGCAGGTACGGTATCACCCTGGACGGCGGCAGGTGGTGGAAGCTGCTCTAAGAAGTCCGGTGCGAGGCACTTTGCGGAAAGCGTTTCGAGCGTGGTACACGTGCGCGCGACGGCCTTGAGCGCGTCGGGGGTGAGAACGAATTCGGGGAGTGCCAGCATCCGTAATGACGGCCACGCTGCTACCACAGAGGCAGGGCTCGTATGCGCCTTGCCTATGGAGCGGACCATAACCAGTTCTTCCAAGCGACGCAACCCCAGCAATGGGCGTGTCACTGTGGGGATAGTCACGTCCGGGTCGGACGGACGGCGAGGAAGCACGGGCGCGAAGCCGTGAATGGTCAGGCTGAGCCGTCGTACGGTTGTTGCGTTCCGATTGCAAAGGGTACCGAAGGCAGTGGATAGCGCGGCACGGAACACCTTAGTGGCATTGGGAATTGTGTCGTCCATATAGGAGCCCGCAACGAGCTCTACATCATCGAGCCTGGGGGCGACAATGGCACAGACGAGCGCAGCCACTCCGGATGTCCGCCCCGTCAGATGCAGGCGCTTTAGGCTCGCGAATGTATGTGTGATGGATGGTACGTTCCAATCTTCGAATGTGTGGTAGAGACGGCCGGCAATGTTTATCCTGAGCTCGGCCAGCTGCTCGATGCGCGAGAGTGCACTGAGGGCACCTTTCGTGAGAACGTGGCGCGATTCCGTGATATGAATGCAGTGGAGATGAGGGCATGCTTCACGGAAAGCCCTACTGAGCGGTTGCCAGAAGGTCTGATGTCCCATCATTCGCAAATCGAGGAATTCAAGGATAGGAACGCTCTCTAGAATGCCAGGCAGCAGCGTTTTGAGCGCATGGCGTCGCGAACGGAAGCCATATTCCTCCAGCTCGCCACCGTTATCCTCGTCAGCGGTGCCCCTATCCGGGATGCGGAGAACGTGGAGGGTTGGCGAGGTCATCAAGGCTAACTCCGGCGTAGCATGCGCCCATATAAGCTCCTGCAGATTTGGAAAGACCGGCAGATCCCCCGCGCGCTGCTTGAGGAACGTGAAAACGGTAGGTTCGATTGTCTTTTCGTTGGGGTAGCTCAAGACGTGGACGTAAGGTGCATAGTGCTGAAAGCGCTGCCAGTCCTTCGCAGAGATGGGACCGGGTATATAATTCTACCCACGACGGTGAGCATTCTCGCTAGGACGTCGCCAATAGCCGGGTACTCACGTAGGTGAAGCGATAATCATCGAAATTGTACCCAACGGCAACATCGTCATTCGTCTCATCATCGTCTACAGCATCATAGTCTTGGTCACCTGGTCCCGCCCATCGATCATGTTGGTCCACCGGCCACTTGACTGAACTGAATGTCCAGCCCGACAAGACAGCCCTACACGCATGGCTGACCAGTTGTTCTCTCCAAAGGACGGTCACGGCGGGGTCATGGAGCGCGCGACAGAGTCTTGTACACTTTGCGAGAGTATTTCGGTCCTCCCGAATCATCTTGTGACAGCACGCACGGTCGGATGTGCCCCCGGACTCGAATAGATCTACCGACCCACATGGGTAAAACTGTTCGAAGATCGAGTCTAAGAGCTCGCGAGGAAGTGCTAGAAGACCAGTGGGTGCTTTGGACGACATTAGTATGCACTGGACCTCTGGGTTGACTCTCAGAGCGAGACCCTAGCAATCTCAACAGAGGCAACGGAAGAAAGCGAGGAGATTTCCAATTAGTATAGCCAAGCACAACTTGTGCTGTCATCACCGGAGTGCGACACAGAATGTCAATGAGGCTCGGCGGCATATTTTGCGGGATATGATTGTCACTCGCCAGTCACGTGCTCGTTTTCTCAACGTGCACCGATATTAATCAAGTATCAAATTCGTGGTCGGCTGCACCTCTGACCTCACTAGATCAAGGAAGCGACTGTGCGATGGCCTCTGTCAGAAATCGTTTCACGACAAATCCAGCCATCAGCTTTTTCGGACTTAAGAAATATGAGCAGGCAGCACACATAGTCGCGTGCTATGTATTATGACGTACAGAGTAACAAGTTGCTTGACTTTTTTGGCTACCACGTTGATGCACAATCGGTCCTACGATCCGCGCACTTGTTCTGATGTTACAATCCTCCGACGTATTGATTGCAGCTCGCGAGCCTCTCGCACGAGCCGCCTCCGTGCACGCCTCGGTGCGTGTGTGTAGCGTCGAACAACACTGGGCACGTTTCCGCCTCGAGCCGCGGGAAGAGCGAGACCACGAACGACGCAACCTTCCTGGCATCTGCCGAGCCCATCGGAGGCAGCGCGTCGCCGACGTTCAACTGCCGGAGAGCAGGGGCGCCGTCGCCGATTCTGGCCGGGGTGGCAAGCTGCAGAAGCCGGTCCACGAAGTCCGTCGAGAGGCATCCTACGGAGAGTTGCTCGAGGGCGGTGCACGTGTGTGCGACGGCCAGCAGCGCGTCTGGGGTGAGGACACACTCAGGGAGGACCAGTTTCCGAAGCGGCGGCCACGCCGCTGCCACAGAGGAAGGGGTCATACTCGCATCACCCTCGGAATGGACCAGTGTGAGTTCCTGCAAGTGACACAGCTCGAGTAGCGGCCGCGTTATGTTGTGCAAGGCGGCGGGGAGAGAGAGCAGATCCATGTCGAGAGTGAGCCGCCGCAGGGTCGTCGCGTTACGGCGGCACAACGTGTCAAAGGCAGTGGAGAGCACGAGGGTGATTGGATCCCTAATGGACACCTCGCCATCGGATTTCGCGGCCTCTAGCTCCACGTCCGCAAGCCCGGGAGTGACGATGGCGCACACGAGCGCACTCACTCCAGCGGTCGACCCTTTGAGGTGCAGGCGCTCCAGGCTCGCGAACGTACGCATGATAGATGGTACATTCCAATCCTTGTACAAAAGGTAGTTCGTCCCGACGGTGTTGATCCTCAGGTCGGCCAGCCTCTCCACTTTAGAAAGGGCGTCGAGAGCGGCTTTTGTGAGCACACGGGGTGACTCGGTGATGTGGACTGTGTGGAAATGTGGACACGGCGGCTCCTTGCGACTGCCGAACGCCGGACTGAGGGGTGCCCAGAAGGATTCATGCCCCATGAGTCGCAGCTCGAGGACCTCAAGGACGGGGGTGCGCGCCAGGGTACTGGGTAACATAGACTTCAGCGCGTGACGTCGTGAGCGAAAGCCGAATTCGTCCAGCTCGCCGCCGTTGTCGTTGCTATTGTCATCATCTTCCGGGATGCGGAGGATCATCAGAGACGGTGAAGCCATCAAAGCCATCTCCGGGGTGGCGTGTGCCCATATGAGCTCTTGCAAGTGGGGAAAGACCGGATTGTCGCCCGCACGCTGTTGAAAATATGCAAACACGAGCGGCTCAGTTGCTCTTGTGTTGGAGTATCTGAGTACACGGATGTAAGGTGCGTAGTGCTGGAAACGCATCCAGTCCTTCGCAGGAATGGGTCCGGGAATGTAGTCCTGCCCTCGGTGCATGGCATCTAGCGGCCAGCTCGTAAAACTACGGGACACTCACATAGGTGTATCGGTAATCATAGTGGCCAGCAGCATCCCCAACGGCAGCATCGTGATTCAGTCCGTCATCGTCTCCGAGCTGCAAGTCGAACCCCCAGGCGTCACCCGCAGGCCACTTTGCCGAGCCGTACGTCCACTCCGACAGGATAGCCATGCCCACATGGTCCATCACCATTTCGCGCCAGAGGTCTGCTACCGCGGGGATGTGGAGGGCACGAAAGACCTGCACACACTGCGCAAGAGTTGCGCGGTCTGTTACGCTGGCCGTGAGGCAACAACCGGGTATACATGCACCACCGAAGGAGTCTGAGAGGTCCACAGATACTGCTGTATGGAATTGTTGGAAAATGTGATTCAGGAGTTCGCGGGGCAGCGCCAGCAGTAGGGTTCTGTGAATAATACCCCGAGGACTTTCTTACAAATGTAAGTTACATACGGTCCCTGAAGGCCTTTTAAACACGTGTTATTAACGTTTATTGACATATTGTAAGAAAGTGTTAATAACATGTAAGTAACACTTTATTGACATTGTACATAGAGTTTTTTGTGTTCATAAATATGGCCGGTCACCAGACAATGAGACGGTCATCATCCGCAGTGTCAGGCGATGATGCCTGAGGGACTACTCGCAATGGGGCTTGTGGCATGTCCGCTAGCAAGTCTAAAAGTGCCGGCGCTGAGAGGTGACGAGCAGGCTACTCTTACGCAGTGTAGCGGGACGCTAGCTTACCTGGTTTGTTGGCTGTGAGGCTTGATGCACACGAAAGTTGCTGTTGAGCGACTTGGGATTGTACTACGCTACAGGGGTCCTTATATACATGTAGGAGACCGTCTGACTAAGCTACTGTATAGTACCAATCCCGATGCATGTGATTCTATCTACGATGCATGTGTTACTCCTGTTACCCGGAGTACCGGTGTGTGAACTCGGCTGCCTAGTTAGGCGCTCTCTATTGTTCAACAAGAGGTTGAGTGGTGATTTCGGCAGGATTGGATTGACGGATGCGCTGCGCTGCGATGATGGCCCGGGTCCAGCGGCGGGGCCTCTCGGCGTAGATGGTGCATCCATGAAACCAGGTTCTTCATCTGATGATCCCTCATCGTCAGATGAAGCTATGACCTCCGGAGCCTTCACACGCTCCAAGAGATCTTTTTTGACATCACGGAACTTGACGGTGGGTTGGTGCCGCCGACGGCCGGTCTCATGCTGCAAAACATGGACTCAGATTTATAAAGAAAGGGTATTGAAGGAGTGAATTGGTAGTGGCTGTAAAGGCAATGAACGAACCTGTGAGGGAACTGCTGAGGGAGTCCTGTTTGTTGAAAGGAGTGAAATTGTAGTGGCTGTAAAGGCAGCGAAACGAACCTATGAGGGAACTGCTGAGGGAGTCCTGTTAGGCACACAGGAAAGCAGATGAAGGAACAATCACATTAGAGGGCATTTGAGCCCAGTATATATACATGAGAGGAAGGCATTATCTGATTGTACAGTATGCCTATCAGATGAGGCCTGAGTCGTGAGTCATCATTGTAAGCTTCATGAGTAAGCATTAGTAAGACGGTAAACGGAACTATAGATAACCGTCAATATCATATGACAAGGGAGTGGAGTTCCGATACCAAATGGAGTACCAAATGGATACCGAGTGGAATGCCGAATGGAACTCGGTATAATCAACTATCTAAAAGAATGTAATCTACGTATAGTAGCGTAGCAGAACATTAGATAAGTCCTTATCAGGAGAACCTGATTTAGATAACATATGAAATAGTAGAAGTTCAACACTGTTAGGCACACAGGAAAGCAGAGGAAGGAACAATTACATTAGAGGGCATCTGAGCCCAGTATATATACATGAGAGGAAGGCATTATCTGATTGTACAGTATGCCTATCAGATGAGGCCTGAGTCGTGAGTCATCATTGTAAGCTTCATGAGTAAGCGTTAGTAAGACGGTAAACGGAACTATAGATAACTGTCAATATCATATGACAAGGGAGCGGAGTTCCGATACCAAATGGAGTACCGAATGGAGTACCGAATGGATACCGAGTGGAATGCCGAATGGAACTCGGTATAATCAACTATCTAAAAGAATGTAATCTACGTATAGTAGTGTAGTAGAACACAATGTAAGTCCATATCAGGCAAGCCTGATAAGATAATGCCTGAAATGGTAGAAGTTCAACAAAGGGTAGATATGGTCACAGTACCTTCTGTGCATAGAACTGTCCAATTTGAACCATGTCAACCAATGTCTGACCGTGTTGATTCCCGTGCAGTGGTGAGTTGAACCAAGTAAACTTTGAGCCTGTGCGCTCATCAGGCATCGAGTTGACTAGTACTGCAAATATCTTGATAGCAATCATCTACGAACATGCATGGTTAATTTTACGTATGTAGAGAATTAAAAGATAGATATACCGCAAGCACTTGTGCATGTTGATTATTTTCGTATTGCTTCCAGTACTGTAGGGGAGTAATTCCCTCTCGCTCCAGCTTTCCAAATGGAGCTTCTCCGAGCCAGTATGCTTCAAGCTGATTCTTCAAATCTATGTTAGCAGCCCTGTTGCCAAGTCTCACAAGAAGAGGATAATTCTGCTTCTCTTCAGCCATAGCCATGAAGGTCTCCTTTACAAACTCCTTCACACGGACATATGCATGTGGATATGGCATAGAGAAGTTGGTACTGGTGCGAGGAATGGTGATGCTCGGGTTTGCGGTCAAGGGGATAAGCAGGTAATCAGATATTGGATAACCTGTTTTAGTGAAGAGAATGAGTACATAAATGTTCAGTCATTTGTAGAGCACTTACGAGGATCCAACGCAAATGCTGTGAAGTAGATCTCACTATGGAAAAAGAACTCATCATAGCGGTCATTGAAAATGTTGACAATTTTGTTGGCAAGAGCAGCAGGTATTCCAGTCTCATCTGGGTCCTTTGCGAAGAGCTCCTTCAGTGATGCTCTGATTGCTGTGAAAAACACAAACACATCGGATGCATTGGCATCTGACGCCTCAAGGGACCACAACGATCGGCATATTGGCTCGCCTATTGTGGTGTACTGGAGCAGTCCAAGTTCCAGTTTGCTGTAGTTGACAGACAGACGTGACAAGAACAGTGCCTGGAGAGTTTTATCCTAAAAGGTGTTACCATCACTCATTTGAATCGGTATAAGTTGTACATACCTTGAACTTTATCTCCTTCGCAATGACAAGCTCCCGAATGCGCGGCAAGGCAGGAAGAACCGAATCAGCACTTGACCATGTTGACTCAAAATGTGTTTTCCCAATCTTCTTCAGCGCTAGAAGCTTATTGCCATCTTCGTCCTCTTCGCGCAGCAGTGCACGTGAATGCATTGACTTGCTAATGTGCGTCAAAATCCGTCTAGCACGATCCAGTGGCTAAACAGGAGCATTAAAGCTACCCCTGATGAAAGCAAAGACAAATACTCACCCACTTGAACTCCTCAAGCTTCGAGACATCCATCATTAAGTTATGAAGATGGTGACAACAGTCACAGAGATCAAAGATGGTTGGATAATCTTTGTTGATCTCGTGGCGGCTCTTCAGAGTGACAATTGTGCTGTCAGAGCATATGGCTGCTATGCGCTTGTGATCAATGCTGTCAATGGTCTAACACCAATGATTAGTACATTTATGGTGCGAGAACATCTCACTGTAAGCATCAGGAAAACCCTTTTTTACATAATGGCCCTTACACATGTATTAATAAAACATAATGACACTTTGCATGTCTTATTGTTACCAAAGGTCTTTGATCCAGACGTCAGGGGCAAATAAGCACCATTATGTATAACATAAGCACACATACGCAACAGTAAGTACAAGCCCCTCTGTGAAGGGCCTCTTTTGCGACAGAAAAGACAAGTTCTGTAGTATGATTGAGCTGAATGTCTTACTGGTGCTTGACCAAGAATGATTGGGCAATCTTAATTCATGCTCACTCCTCATATGTTTGATAGAAGCCAGACTACTAGCATTTTTGGCAAGCTTTGCATATCACTTGACATAGGCAAGTGGCCCACTGGCTGCCCAGTTTGTGGGAGCTAGGAGGAGCTCATGTGTGCAGAGTGTGGTGGGTAGCTTGAAGATGACTTTGACATGTCCTATATGAGTACCTGACACATATCTCAGTCATCTAGAATATAATCGCGCCAGGGGAATGATGTAGGTATTCACCTTGAAGACAGGTAGCTTATGTGTCTTGGCCCTCCATCACTACTACAGTGTCAAAATGTGCAGGTTGCTCACCCTTCACCAGCATGGCCTTGACAGCATCCATCTCTTCAGTATTGTCGTTGAGAGATGCTGGGGCAACTTTGAAGCTATGGAAGATGTCAAGATGGTTGAATGGCATGTTGGCAAGGGTGTTAGGGAGTTGAGCTGAGGAGAGAGGGTGAGCATTCTTGAGACAGTAGATATATTGAGCTAGGGACTCCTTGAAGCTGGGGCACTGGTGCTTGACCATCAGCAAGAGAGCATTGTGATGATTTGATGCTCTCCAGCCTGCCTTGGCAAAAGAAATCTGTGTCTGCATGCCCCACAGGTATCTTTCCTGAGTAGGTCTTCAAGGCATATCTTCTGCTTCCCCATGATGAGCAGAAATAGTAGGATTTAATTCTGTAGAGGGGAGTAGGAAAGGGAGAAAATTGGGAGGCCTGAGGGCGCAATGGGGCATGAACAGGCAAGTACACATGGCAAAAGAATATGCATTAGACAGAATAAGCTGCTCAAAGCATTGCTTTGTGCTCTGTTACATCCAATGAAACTGCCAGACACAGAGTCCTGGTGTCTGAGCTTTCAAAGACGCACACCCATCCATCATAATGCTTCTGGGGCATCAACAATGTGTACCTTAATCATATTCTCGGATTCTCAATGCTTCTTGTCCTTTGACTCCCTGCGCTAGCCTCACTGTGACCGACTCTTGCCTATGATATTCAGCTGCTTGAGTTTGCTACTGTGTGTACCGCTCCTCTGACTCTTCAGATCTCATTCTCTCAAGTTGGTGGTGTGGGAGGCTGGCAGCGGTGCTGCCAGCTTCCCACGCCACAGTGTCGTGTTCCCCTTTGTGGCAACTTTCTGTACTGAATTCAAATGCTCGTGTCATTGAAATGGGATTCCAATCGCATTTTAACCACACGAGACACCCTTACAATATACTAGTATCTGTGACCATGCTATGTAGTCCTGAGATGCCAATCAAAATCCATTACAATGTCAAAGGTTTCGATTGAAACACATTACAACACTGTGTAATGCCGAAAGAGACATTTAGATTGTATTGTAATGCATTTTAATGGGAAATTCAAATGAGTTTCGCTTTCATTCTGATGCATTTGAGTATCCCCTTTCACCTTGATTTCAATGCATTTTAAGGCTATATGGAAAGCTGGGACATTGGGCTCCATGACATAAGCTAAGGGCTGCAACCTACTCCTCAGCGGCGAGCATTGGGAGCATAGGATAACTGAGGAGTCATCTCTCCTTTGTGCCAATTACTTTTCTAGGCACTGTCTCCACTACAGCTATTGTATGGAGCTCAGTGGGTGTGGCGCCCCAAGTATGGGGCCCTTAGGTAAAGGGTTCGGCCAATTGACGGCATGACCTTGACTAAGCACGACGGCCTTAGAAGCTTTGTAACCACAGGGCCCCTGAAGTTAGCTCTTGTCTCTTCCGCTCCCGGTGACTAGCCATGTCTGCCATGAAGAGCTACACTGCTCTTCACCACCATGTTCAAGCTATATGAGCACGGCACCAACATCACCCTCAAGCATGTCATCAAGAAGAAGGGGAAGGAGAGCGGTGATGAGGAGCTGGTCATGAGTGAGGATCAGGCTGACGTGGATCTCAATGAGAGTGGTAACATCTTGCTTGAGGTGCAATTCCCCGCTGACCACCAGGGTTTGATCACATCCAGGACGAGCATGTCTGAGGACACTTCACAACTTCTGCTGGCTACCACCGCGTACGAAGCCCTAGCAAAGTCCCGGTCGCTCAAGATCAGTGGTCGGTACCCACATCTCGGCATGGGGGAGAGTTCGCCTTATGACACCACCGTCCTCCTCCCGGAGACAGGCCCCTGGAAGCAAGGGACCAGTGAGCTCATTGTTGGGTGCTGCACATGCTGTGGTTCCATGTCCACTTCAACAAGATTGACAAGTTCTACAGGGTCCTGGAGCAGGCTAAGGAAGCTGCTAGCAAGCATCATCATGTGTTAGATGAGGAGAAGTGGATCATTGAAGGCTTCACCCTTGTGAGTGTCCTTTTCTATTATGTTGAATAAGTCTAAACTGTTGAACAATAGAGAGCGCCTAACTAGGCAGCCGAGTTCACACACCGGTACTCCGGGTAACAGGAGTAACACATGCATTGTAGATAGAATCACATGCATCAGGATTGGTACTATACAGTAGCTTAGTCAGACGGTCTCCTACATGTATATAAGGACCCCTGTAGCGTAGTACAATCCAAGTCGCTCAACAGCAACTTTGTGTGCATCAAGCCTCACAGCTCAACAACCAGGTAAGCTAGCGTCCCGCTACACTGCGTAAGAGTAGCCTGCTCGTCAGGTTATGAGCCCTGAACACTGCGCGGTACTGCGCCTATATGGCTGCATCCGCTGCGGGTCAGGTTAGCTTGCCTGGACGTCGCCCTTAGGGGCTTTGACGTCAGGGGGAGACTTTGCGCCTATATGGCTGCAGGTCGGGCACAGCTTCGCTGTCGCCATCCCAAACAATGAGTCCAGTGTGGTGTCAGCGCCGTCCCGGCAGCATAAGTCAGAGCGCTGATAATGCGTTCACAGAACCTTATCAACCAACCGCTCTACCACCACCAATCAACAGAAAATGTCGAACTCTCTGCAAAACCTCGTCCCCGTTCTCGACGGATCGAACTACCGTCAATGGGCCGATTTGATGAAGGCGTACCTGCAGTCGCAAGGCGTCTGGATTCTCATCGAGACCCCCGACGGCTTCGATGAGCCTGTTTTGGCTACGGACGGCGGAAACCGCGCAGAAGTCCTCGAATGGATGCAAATGCAATCCAAAGCTATGGGCAGCATTCGATTGCGCCTAAGCGTCGAAGTCGCGCAGCTCGTCAGAACCAAGACGACTGCAAAGACGATCTGGAATACCCTGAAAGGGCTCTACGGAGGGACCAGCGCTATGGGGGCCTTTGCCTTCTTTAAAGCAGCTATAAACGTCCGTATTCCGGCCAACGAGCACCCCGGCCCTGCGATTTCAAAGATCCAGAGCAATCTCGACGAGCTCGATGGAGCTGGTCTCTCTCTGCCACCGCAGATGAGAACCCTGATTATATTGGGGGCCGCTCCACCTCGGTATGAGACAGCTATCCAGCTGGCCCTCAACAAGATCGAGATCAAAGATCTCACACTGAGCAGCGCCCAGGATGCTTTAACCGCCTCCTGGGAACAGTCGAAGAACAAGGGGCAGCAGTCCGCCCAGAAAATCTCTGCTATCAAGCAGAAGAAGGGCAACCCATCCTTCTCGCAGCAGCAGCGCCCTGAGGGCAGCAGCAGCGCGGGTAAGAAGGAGTGGAAGGACAAGGGCAAGGAGAAAG
This sequence comes from Fomitopsis betulina, assembly GCA_022606075.1. NCBI lineage: Eukaryota > Fungi > Basidiomycota > Agaricomycetes > Polyporales > Fomitopsidaceae > Fomitopsis > Fomitopsis betulina. The sequence goes on from JABYQK010000095.1 coordinate 48,949, forward strand.
CAAAGGGCTTTACTCCTAGGGGAAAGCGCGGCGGTAAAAACCATGGTAAGCCGCATTCGCACGACGAGCACGCAGAAATGCACATCGCCGACACCGTGTCGATCCCCGCCCCGACGACCAGCACCGTCGTCGAGTTAGCACCTTCGGGCAGCAGGACTCGGAAGGTCGCAGCACCTGCCCCCAACAAGGGCAAGAAGCGCGCCCGCGGTGACTGGCTCGGAGAAGCCCTCCAGCTCGCCAAGGACCTGGACGTCGCCGGCACGCCGGAAACAATCCGCGCGTTGAAGGAAGTCGTGAGCTCCGCTCACATCGAAGAAGTCCCCTCGGACACCGAGTCGCGCGCTTCAAAGCGCAGCAAGCTCAGTGACGACGACATGGCCGATCGCATCGACGAGGTCATGCGCGATGAATACATCAGCGAGGACGACGACTTCCGCGACGCCGAAGAAAGGTCCATCGTCTGGGCAACAGACGAAGAAGACATCGACGCGCACGACGCCGAGCTAAACGGCATGATAGCACAGGCCGCGGGCCTTGCGCCCCCTATCGTCGACGAAAGCTTTCGGAACCCGTTAACGGGTGAGCTCCGCTGCATGGAGCCATATGATGGCTACGACGACTGGGGTAATGAGTATGTCACTCAAATTCCTAACCCTAAGCAAGTTACTAACAGCGCTTTGACAGCCGCTTCTAACTTGCACAACGGCGCTCGGACATTAGTTAATGTACTTGGTAGCGGCTTAAAAAATATACAATGTATTCATTCGCGCGACTACGCTGCGTGCTCACGTTGTAAGGGTAAAGGAAAAAGTCGCTTTTCAGCGAATGAGTGGCTACTGGACTCAGGTGCATCTTTGCACATTACAAATGACATAAGAGACTTCTCAGAATTCGAGTATCTCCAGACTCCTATCCGTACTCAAACGGCACAACAAGGAGCAGTAGGAAGCATTATTGCTAAAGGAACTGTGTTCCTAAACTACCAAATAGACGAACAATGGCTGCAGACGCGCCTATATCCCGTCTATTACATGGAGAATTGCTCGGCTCGTCTCTTGTCATTGGGGATGTTCCTCCAAGACGGACTAGACTTGCGCGCAACAGCGCAGCATATCAGTCTGTATGAACCAGGAGCGCGGAAACCTTTATTCAGGTTTACACCGCAGCACCCGGACACTACCACCTTCACCCTCGTGGCTGAATCGGGTGAAAACGTTCAGAATATTTATGTGAACGTGAATGAAGTCGATTATTCGACTATGCATCGCCGCTTTGCGCACCCTTCAAAGGACGTGCTTGCAAAGGCGAAGGAGCATACATCTGGATTTCCCAGAAAGGTGGAGATTCCTAAGGACTCACCAATATGCCAAGGATGTGCAAAAGGGAAAATGCACTCTAAGTCTTTCCCGCCGTCCAACTACCGGGCAAAGGTACCGTTTGAACTCATTCATTCGGACTTAAAATCCTTCCCAGTAGATTCCTATCATAAGTACAAGTACTACATACTGTACTATGATGACGCTTCATCGCACGCGTGGACTGTAAATCTGCGCAAGAAATCTGCAGCGATTACAGCCACAAGGCAATTCCTAGCCATGGTAAAAACTAAATATGGAAAGACAGTGCAGAAGTGGTTGTCTGATGCAGGGGGAGAATACGTCTCCGCTGCATTCAAAGACCTTCTAAAGGATAATGGCATAGAGATCCTTCAGAGCTCGCCGCATACTCCTCAGGAGAATGGCAGAGCTGAGCGTTTCAACAGGACGCTCATGGACAAAGCAGAGGCAATGCGCCATGATGCTTGTCTACCTCCATCCTGGTGGGAATTCGCCGTGGATCATGCAGTCCATGTTTACAACAGGACGCCAATTCGTCGCCTTAACTGGCTTACCCCCTACGAATTGATAAATGGCGAGCCGCCATCTGTGGCGCACCTGCGCGTTTTCGGCTGCGGTGCGTACGTCTTCATACCAAAGGACGTTAGAAAAAACGGTTTATCGCCCAAATCGGAGCTGATGATTTACCTTGGGGGAGATGGCTCTACAGAGCGCACTGGCGGATGGCTCTTCATGAGAGCACCAGACAATGTTTTGTTCAGATCATCCACCGCGATGTTTGACGAAACAATGTTTCCTAAGTGCCCCTTGACAAATCGTCGGGGTACAACTCGAGTTTGGCCACCTCGAGAAGAAATGATCCCAGAAAATCAACCAAATACCACACCTCAGGTAGATGAGGATGATAATGATGATCATCCAAAACATCACCTTCCTAAAAGGGGAAACGGTCATGTTCATGACGATGAGCAGGAGCTGCAGGATGCGCCCGCAGACCCAGTACCGCCGCCCCATGCACCGGTTGAACACCCTGCGCCCCCAGTGGAGCCGCGACGTTCAGCAAGGGAGCGGAGACCAGTAACTCGTAGAGGTAATGTCTATGGTGAGCAGCGGAAGCCCCAAGACATAGTAAAGGACATCGAAAATCAGGGGAGATGGAAAAAGATGGTCGGTGAGGATGCGGGTAGCTCCCGTACCAAAACCGGACCACAAAGGCAGCAAAGACAACAGGTTCCCGGACCTAGTTCTGCGCCAAATCCTCCTCCACGCGACGACCCTGTCGAGTCCGCCCCATCCGATGAGGATGAAGCGCAAAGCGCTGAGTTACTACTGGCAGAATTATGCCGGGAAGGGGGAGTTAAGTTAGTCGAGTTGCTGCTTGCAAAAGCGCTACCCACCCTCGACAACGATCTACCAGACGGGACCAGCCCGAGAGAATGGTCATTCCGCGATATACTAAAGCTACCTAAAAAGGAGCTTGAGGAGTGGATGGCAGCGTGTCGCGAAGAACTTGAGGCACTTCGCAAACGCAATGTCTATGAACTGGTTGACCGTCCTAAGGGACGAAAGGTCACTAAAAACCGCTGGGTATTCGACGTCAAAACTGACGGTCGTAAAAAGGCCAGATTGGTCGCCAAGGGTTACTCCCAGATTGAAGGCCTTGACTATGATCAGGTCTTCTCTCCAGTCGTACGCTTTGAGACTGTACGCCTAATCCTTGCCTTAGCTGCGCTTGAGGATATGCACGTCTCCGGACTAGACGTCCGTAATGCCTATCTCTATGGCAAGCTCGACGAGGAAATTTATATGGAGCAGCCTGAAGGCTTTGCAGTACCAGGCCAAGAGCACAAAGTACTCCGGTTACTTCGCGCTCTCTATGGACTCAAGCAGGCAGGGCTTGCGTGGTGGCGCACCCTAAATGAGTCCCTAAAGGAACTTGGCTGTAAACGCCTCGTATCCGACGCCGGAATATTCGTCTATAGGACAAAAGATGGTCGCTTCGTGCTGATCATTGTCTATGTAGACGATGCCATATTTTGTGGCAAGGATAAGACCCTAGTCCTTTCATTAAAGGACCGCTTCATGAAGAAGTGGGAGTGTCGCGACTTAGGCGACGTCAAGGAATTTCTGCGCATGCGCATAACTCGGAAAGGCCGCGAAATCCATTTGGATCAATGCGCCTACCTTGAGAAAGTGCTGCAGCGCTGTGGCATGCAGAACGCTAAATCTGCGCCAACTCCACTCCCTGCTGGATACAAGCCTGTTGCAAATACTGGCACGGCTGACCCAGCACTTTGAAGCAAGTACCAGACCGTCATCGGTTCCTTGCTATACCTAATGCTTGGAACTCGACCTGACATTTGCTACGCCGTGACATTACTTGCGCAATTTGCAGCAAATCCGTCACAGGACCATTTAAACAGAGCGCTGTATATCTGCCGCTATTTAATTGGTACAAAACCCTATGCGCTAGTCTATGAAGGACAAAGCGGCAATGGATTATTGGCGTGCACTGACTCTGACTGGGCAGACAGCCCAGAAGCCAGAAAGTCACGGTCTGGGCACTTCTTAAAGTTCGCAAACGGCGCGTTCAGTTGGCTGTCTAGAAGACAGAAGACAGTTGCTCTGTCATCCACTGAAGCTGAGTATATGTCGCTGAGCGATTGCTCGCGGCAAGTAGCTTGGATAAAGATGCTCCTGGAGGAGATCGGCTACAAGCTCGGCCCGCTGCCCATCTGCTCGGACAATCAGGGAGCAATATTCATTAGCTCCAATCCCATCACGGAACGTCGGTCTAAACACATTGACATTCGTTACCACTATGTGAGGGAGCTAGTAGAAGACAAGAAAGTCGAAGTCTTCTACGTAAGCACTGATGACAATCCGGCAGACTTGTTCACTAAGAACTTGGGTCGTATCAAATTTCTCAAATTCAGAGGAATGCTTGGACTAAGATTCTACGATTAGAAGTCCAGCATAGTCGGCTGCACTATGCGCCATTTAATGCTTGCGCGCATCTACCGCTGCACTTAGCAAGGGGGAGTGTTGAACAATAGAGAGCGCCTAACTAGGCAGCCGAGTTCACACACCGGTACTCCGGGTAACAGGAGTAACACATGCATCGTAGATAGAATCACATGCATCAGGATTGGTACTATACAGTAGCTTAGTCAGACGGTCTCCTACATGTATATAAGGACCCCTGTAGCGTAGTACAATCCAAGTCGCTCAACAGCAACTTTGTGTGCATCAAGCCTCACAGCTCAACAACCAGGTAAGCTAGCGTCCCGCTACACTGCGTAAGAGTAGCCTGCTCGTCATAAACAACCCTACAGTGTATTCTTCCCATAGACAAGTACTGTGGGCCACTGTGCCCTTTACTCAACAACTTCCTGAAGAGCCTCCAGGAGTCCCTCAATGTTATCCTCAAGGGGTTCCTGCAAACTGGGACCTCAGAGGAGGTCGTCATGAAGCTCAATGACCTCAATGACACCATCCTTGAAGAGATGTACAATGATTACCTGTTGTGCCCAATAGCTAAGTGGCAGATCGACTTCAAGCGCATAATCAAGGACTTGGTACACTGCATGCCTGACACAATGTGCTTGAAGGCAGAGGACAAGGTGCGCATCAAGGATGAGGAAGTGACGATGGCAGATGACCCTTTGATGCAGCAGATCAAGCAGAGGCACCAGTGGGTCATGGCCAGGAAGCTCAAGAGGAAGCATGAGGAAAGCGATGCCGCTGGTGCGTGTGACCCCAAGGTCATGTCCTTGAGCACCTCGGGCCTTGTGCAGGGCTCAGACAGTGGTTCCATGTTTGCTCATGAGAAGTGATTTGTCCATCTGTGCCTACCCCTCACTGCCCTCATAGCTATCCGATTCTAGTTGTATGTGCATTATCTCTCATCACTTGTGCCTGCCAATGCAGGCTTACTCTCTATACTTACTGTGTACATCACAACCATGGATCTATTGTAGCTATGATGAACTCTTGTCACAATGATTACAATGTGTTTCTGCTAAGTTTGGTGGAAAGCACGTAATGAGAAGAGAAATAAAGTGCCTTCAAGCACAAATAAGAGTGGATAAGCAAAGCTCTGGCGGCTGCAAAAATGAAACAAAAAAAGGGAAATAAGAGAGAGCAAGGACAGGTGTGACATGCACATCTTCTTCTGTCATGAGGGTACATATTGTATCTTGAGCTATCTTTTATTGTCTTGCAATTTGGGCAACTTGTATTAATTGCACTTGATGTCTTTTTCTGTCTTTGCGTCTTTTTGTGCCTTGAAAAGACCAATTAAGTAAATCCTGATGAGTCTGTACCTCAGTGACCTTTCCCTTGACCCATGATACGTCATGGTGCATGCCTGTACCCAGATGATTCTGAACAAACATATGCTCCCGTTCCTCTGTTGTCGCATGCATGAAATACATCGAATCACGGCGTGTGTTGGTGCCGTCGAAAGTGATGGTAATATTGTTCTTTGTGTGCAGTTCCTCAAGCTGCGCAGCATGCACAAAGCTAGCCTCCTTTGGAATGTACTCTTGAGTGTACTTATGCGACAGCATTGGAGTGTAGGCTGGATTCAGGGCTTGCATCAACTCTTTCCACTCAGGCGAGTCAAGAACATTGGGCACAAGGCCGCGAACACAGATCAGACGCATGATCGCAAGATCAGCTTGTGCCTGCATAGCCTCCCTATCTGCCTTCCACTTCATATGGTTCCCTGCTGCGACATATTGATTCATGATGCCGGCATTTGAAACCTTGAACTTCTTTGTTGTGCGCCCTTGAGAGTCATGCACTCCGATGGGACCCGACTTGAATGCTGAATGGCTACTGCTACTTTCACTAGAAGTTGGCGTCCCGGAACCTGTTGACACATCTCGAGTAAGATGTGCACCTAAGGCGCTCTGGGACTGGGTATTGACGATGGCCTTATGAATGTCGGGATGGGTCTCTGCAAGCGCGGTGCAGGTAGCAGCATGTTTGAAGACGTGCACCTCTGATGGGTTTCCACTAGCCTTGTACTGACACTTCAGGGAGACGCATGACCAGAAGGTCGCACTTTTTCCCTTCTGTGCATTGGCAGCAAATTGCTTCTTCTCTATTGCCTGGTTCATCAGCTCCTTCATCGGTCTCCCCTTCATGGCCCCACTCACCTTGTTTACATGTTATTGCAGCTCAAATGTGGAGAAATCAGCAGACGTACCTTCAGTGTCAGTGTGCTCTCAATGTCATCATCACTGGCAAAAGTAAGCTCGGAGGCTCTCTCCGATGGTGCATCACTCGGAGCGCGTGGACACTTTGGGGTTGTATGATTTCTTGTAGGTGAGCCAGCAGTGTTCTCCAATGGTATCTAGTAGACATGATCATTGAATCATATTATGTGTGAAGAGAAACGACATACTACAAGACCGTACTGCCTGTATACCTGCTCCGCTGCATCCACAATATCATACCCCCACTTCATAAGCACCTCATCCAAAGGATACTTGGCATGGCAGTGCGACAGGACATCCACAAAGGCAAGTAGGCCCTCACCGCGCTCTACAATTGGTATGATGCCATTGCCGGTTGTCCGGGCTTTCCAGCCGAAGAGTGCCTTGAATTGTTCGTTGACCGTGCCAGGCTCACTCTCGGTACACTCTAAGAGATCTTGATCAAGTTGAAAGTTCATTAACGAGCTGTATGCCCCGCCTGTGCCGTTTTGCAAAGGTAGTGCTGCGGGTAGGTTTGTAGGGGAGAGCAGGAGGCGAAGACGCGTTAACAGTGTTTCAAAGCTTCGATTCGTCATAGTATCCGTGACTTTGATGCCGAAGGTTCGTTTGTGGAATAGCCTCTAAGGTTGGTCAATTATCCTGAATTCCGGGCCTGGGGGCAAAGGCGATGTTGGGTGACTCAGCACGAGCGTCTCTGAATTTTATACACTTTCTTACATGGCAAATCCTGGTCGCCGTTGGACCCATGTTTATAACATGTTAATAACATGTTATTAACACGACTATTATACAGTGTATATTAAAGGGCCTTTTCTCACAGAACCCTCGCCAGCAGACCACTGGGAGCCTGCCAGTGGGCTTTTTGGAAGCCACTTCATTGTGGCCTGAGCCGTCCAGCATGGGGAGATTGTGACGGTGGTCAAGACAGAAGAGCAAGAGGGGCTCACGAATCGACAACTTTACCGGGGTCTAGGTATCGACATAAGGCAATATTTCGACCCCCCCTCCCGCCATACTGTGGGATATTACCTGATATGGACGCTTTGTCATATGTCATTAGCAGAGATAGCCCAAATAAGGTACACTTCAAGAGAAACAAGAACATATCATCAAGAACGAGGTGATTACGCAGAAAATATCACTGTTGCTCCCCGTCCGTCTTCGGCTTCTTCCTGCGAGGCCCTCTCTTGACTACTTGCACCCCAGCATTTGTGCGACAATCATTATCGCAGAACCAGTCACCCATGGTGGTATCCTTGAGATTGACACAGGTGTAATGACACTAGTAAAACAAAGAACACACCATGTATCAGCCACCAGGGAGGCAGGCGATCAATATACGCAACGTACCTCTTGGCCGCACGCAGGCCCGTCACAACGGATCATTCATCGCAAACTTCCCGAAAAACTTCTGAGTGCTCATAATCTTGCATCATTGCTCATAAGTGGTGTTTGTTTATATGGCATCCGCTTACACCGTATGTGATGATGATGAGGATGTTGTAAGCATTGTGATTGTTGATGTAAGAATGTAATGTACATTTGTCTCCCAGACATTATATGCAGTGTCAGCTGTGCTAAGGGCTTGTATGCAATGCCCATGAATATCATAGATGTGTAGGCTAGCCTTCATGCATCATGATTCATACTTCGCAAATACTGGTATTAAGTTATTATCATTCAACTACTACAGGTACACTTCCACTATCTGGCCAAGACTCTGCACCAATGTCACCAGCCACATTAGTACACATACACCTTACATAGCACGCTGCAGGCCAGCAGTCGTAAGGTCATAAGAGCTACAAAAGCAAATGGTTGTGTAGGGCTCGTCATGCTGTGATTTCAGGACAATGTGGAGGCAAGGGGGACAGATAGCGTTGCAATGCTGGGGCACTAGCACCCGGACAAGACGTGGCTCCTCGCCATGCTAGACTCGGTGCCTACTAGATACACTTCATTGGGTCCTTCAAGCTGCACAAATCGACATCCTCGGCGTGCACGGCTCACGATCGCGCCGTAAACGAGCATCAACTCAAGTACGAAACGTCGTGCACCGTGCAGAGCGAGAACAATCAGGTTGATTCACCCGCTGAAGCTCACAGTGTGCGCGCGATGGTGCCAATGTTCTCGCTTCGGTGAACAGGCGGCAACGAGATCGCTCGAGTGCTGTGACGGAGGACATAGGCCCCTAAGCGGATGCAGGGAAGAGGTTGTGAGTCGTGACTCACATTAGCTCCTGAGATTTCTGGGTTGCATTGTCATTGAGTACGCCACACGATGTCAAGTAGATGAACACTGCGGTGATGTCGCGGGGACCACAGCGTGACAACTACAACGAGATTCTCATTGTCGTCAACACATTGTGCTTCTCGCGACACTTGTTGTGTGCCCAGTGACAGGGCTCCACTAGGAACCGAGGACCGACATCGACGTCGGAGGGAAGGAGAAGAAAATTGAGCGAAGTGTCGAAGCGCCATGGAAGCGCTCTGCGCTGACTCAGTGTGCGCACGGACCAGATAGTAAACATACCAATTGTCTGACGCTCACGAGCTTCATATGCGCTTGTGAGCTCTTGTGAGGAACTTACGAGGAGCGCGAATTGTCACAAGCGCTTATGAAGGCTTGATAAGGACTTATCATATCGAGCGTTATCTTATCAGCCCTAAAAGTGCTCGCTAGATCGCCGGGAAGTTTGCGATGTTGTTGCAGCATCACCCGTCTCTCCGCAAATACACATCGCACGCCGTAGGGTCTCCGAGTCCGCCGGCGGCGTGGCGAAGATGTGCGTGATAACGGTATGCTCGGAAGGGCCGCTTGAACGTGTCGAAGAGGTACCGGGTGGCGGATGACCCTGCCCAGAGATGCTAGTAGCATTGTCCATTTGCTGCGAGCTGAGTACAGGCAGACGGCTTGTTGTTGGGCATGCAGGCAGTCGAATACGAAGAGGTTGAGAGGATGATGGAGGGTTCTCAGGCGGAGCCATATCGGCGAGCTGTAGAATTATGAGTTGTCATTCAAGGTTGTGAGCGTAGCATTTGCGAGGTGGCGTACCTGTACTGCACTCAAAATTGGCTCAGTGTCGTTCTGCTTCCCTGATGGGGCATTGTCGGGGGTCTCCGAACGGTCGACAATACTTGTGACCTCATCAGAGTCGGACACATGCTCAGTGATGTCCGAGCGGGAGACCAGGTGCGCCTCTCCTGATTCAGACTTGCTGCTGGTGTCCGTACTTTCAAGTTCCTCCTCAGGCTCTAGATCCGAGCCCAAATCTGAGCTTGGCTGCACTGGCAGAGCGGCATGACAAGACTCCGAGGGCGAGGCTGCCGAGGTCTGTTCAGATGCGTGCTTTTGTAGATCACTAGTGCTATGATTACAAAAGTATAAGTGCTAGGGACGACGGAATATGCAAAACATGTCAGTACGCACCGGGTAGCCATCTTGCAAGTATGTGCTTCGGATATACAGGTTGCGGTCTGCGCCGCTTTCGCTTGCTTCCGCTTCCGCTTTGTCTTTCGAGGTGTTGCTTGTCGAAGGGCTTTTAACCAGGTCCATTCGCTGTTTAGTTTGTCAGATTTGATGTACACCGGAACAGCGAACAAGAGGACGTACAATGTTGCGCAGCATGGCCAGCAGTTTCCGGCCCTGAGGACAGCTCGTCCTTGCGCTCTGACTTAGATAGGCCGGCACCAGGGAGTCGAGCAGGACGCGATATGGCCGCGCGCGTGGTACTCGAAGCGTCGACAGCTCGGAAGAACGAGGTGATCTTGTGCGTGGTTTTCAAGTTCACCTGGACTCCATGTGCGTGCTCTTTACTCCCCGTGTGGTTCTTCCAGTTGTGTTCTCCACCAGTGCCTAGCGTGACGTCCCTTTTGCACGCGTCGCAGTACCGCGTTAGTAGAGATTTGGCAGCGCTCTAAATAATTTGTTAGCGCTGTATATCTGTTCTATACGGCCTCGACATTACCTTGGTAGGCTGTTGCTCAGCCATTTCATACGTACAATGCACGCTCCCGTCCTCGGTGCGGCGGACTGGTGCTGGAAGGTGGGAGGCCGGTCACAGCCCATGGGTCGCGACCCATGCGCAATGACCTCTCCCGCATACTGTCAAGGTCCCGAGGTGATTCGCAGACACTCAGCGACCTTGTTGCATGATGCTCAAGTTCGATGTGAGCCTTGAACTGCCGTTTGAGGGTATATGAAGACGATTTGGGAGTGACCTACATCAATCGACATAAGAACCCCGTGGACCCCCCCCCCTCCCATACGTGCGGTCTCGGCATCTTCCGGTGCACCCCTCTTGCAGAAGAGTACATGCGCCATACGACGGCTCGAGCGTCTTTTATACCCTCCAAACATGAGATGCGATCAATGGCGTCACCGAACAGTGCTGTTATATATCACAGTTCGATATCATGCTGGTGGCGTTTAAGGAGTCTACTGTTGAACGCTTCGTTAGTTCGCGACATAATAATGGATAGTCATTGGCACACCATCCAACATATATACGAGGTGCGAGCCGTTCCGTAGAATCCAACGAACACGACGAAGGTCTGGTTTTCTGGTGTCGGAGTCGTTAAATTCCCGTCATCTAGTACATATTCTTGAGAGCTCCTTGCAGACTCCAGAAGAGTGATGCGGTCACCAAGGATGATACGTCTACCAGTTCAATATTTCTGAATCGACGTCGGCGCGTTTTGTTCACTACTTAGTCGCTGCATCCTGCCGACTACGACCACCTGATCGCGTTGTTTTACATAAGCCTTCATTTTCGTTCAGTCCAAATCAGATTCAGACTGTAGAGTCGTGGATTGTTAAAACAGTCCGACCTGCCGTCGCGCTCCTTCGCAACACCATAGCCTGGTCGCACATAAATTCGCTCAGCGGAGTTATGTTGATCCCCGTTGGTGGCCTTCGACCACGTGGCACGCTCCGGCGGAAGCCACCCGATGAGTACCCGTGTCTCAGGCCATGCTTCTTTCGATACTTTCCAGCAACGTATAAAACGGCACACCGCCTCAAAGCATGGATGCGTCCCACCATGGCTACTCTTCGTTCTTTGATGCTGTTGTCCACTGTGCTGCGTGTTGTGCTAGGTACGGTGCCGAGCGGCCCATGGGACGCATTTAACCTAGCACCCGCGAGCAAGACAGTTTACGCGCACAATATATATGGTGTCACTGGATCAGTCGCCAACGCAGATGCCCTCGCCAATAATACTGGGAGCGCCACCTTATTGGGCCACGGCTCATACATAACTCTCGATTTCGGATACGAGGTGAGTGCCCTATCCGGCTGGCGTCATCACTGTGAAAATGACCCCGAGTTCACTCAAGGTCGGTGGCATCATCGCCCTCACAGTCGACAACTCAACCTTGGCGTCGTCCTTGGCCTTGTCTTTCACAGAGTCGCCGTTGTATATCAGCCCACTAACGTCGGACGATTCCGCCGTTCAAGACGCGAACATGTCATACGACGGCGTGATGCCTATACCTGCGCCCCTTGAGAAAGGACTATGGACAGCGCCGGCCTACCGCCTCAGGGGAGGATTCCGCTACCTCACCGTCGTCTCTACCTCAAACGACCCGGTCACGATCTCCAACATTTCGTGTGCGATCTCATTCATGCCCCATTGGGAAGACCTGCGAAACTACACCGGTTACTTCTATGCCCCTGACCTAGAGTCAGATGACGAAGACTTCTTGACGAAGGTAGGCAATAAATGATCGCTGGTCGTTGTCCCCTACTCAAGCGCCCTGCATAGGTGTGGTATTCGGGTGCATATACCGTCCAGACTGCGACAATTGCAGCGGATACCGGGCGCGTTGATCCGCCTCTTGGATCACCGGGTAGGCAACTTACTCTATAGTATAGCCCCGAGGACTGATCACAGCAGGCTGGTACAACAACGCGACTGCCGGCATCGCAAGCCCCGTAATAGTGGATGGTGCTAAGCGTGGACGGTACGCCCGACTCCTTCCCACGCATACATCCCATTATTCACCGAGTTTGGACCATCAATAGGGCAGTCTGGCTCGGAGACATGGACATCGCTGTCCCGACACAGTTCGTCTCCACGTATGACCTACTCCCCGCGAAGAACTCTATTGCGACGATTTTCTCTCTTATGACCGACGCGGGTGAGCTCGCGTACTCCGGGCCGCCGCTCAGCGAGCAGGGAAGCGACACCTACGCCGCGTGGACGCTCATCGGAACGTACAACTACTATCTATACTCCAGGGATCTGCAATTCGTCGAGGAGCTGTGGAGCAACTACACACGCGCAATGGCATACCTGGCGGCCAAGGTTGACGAGAGTGGACTATTGTACGTGACCGGGACTGGGGACTGGGGCAGGCTGTGGATGGGAGGATATAACTCCGAGGCAAACGCGATATATCACCAGGTAATGGGGTCGGCCCGGTGCCGTATAACTGTGTTGACACAATGCTGCTAGGCACTGTTGAATAGCGCGCAGCTTGCGACGTGGCTGAACAACACAGAGCTTTCGGCTGCGTACTACGCGAACGCGACGAAGCTGAAGGCCGCGTTCAACGAGGCATTCTGGGACGACGAGGTCGGCATGTACCGGGACAACAGGACGTCAACGCTCTATCCCCAAGATGGGAATGCCGTCGCGATCGTGTTCAACCTCACTGACTCTCCCGACCAGGCGTCTAGAATCAGCGATGGCCTCACGCAGTATTGGAACGAATACGGCGCGGTGTCGCCTGAGCTACCAGACAACGTCGCACCGTTCATCGGAGGCTTTGAGGTATGTCTCATGGCGCACCAAGGAAGTGTTGGAACCATCGCACTGATGCTGGATGTCGAGGTGTTCGCCCATTTTGTTGCTGGCAATGATGCACGCGCTCTTGACCTCATTCGTTTGGAATGGGGCTACATGCTCAACACTAACATCAGTGTGCATTCCACCTTCCTCGAGGGCTACACGTCGAACGGCTCGCTCTAGTGAGCGCTTCCCTGCGTACCATACGTTTATCTTCAGTCTGACTTTGCGGTAGCTACCGGTCCAACGATGGATACGCGTATGACCCGACCTTCATCAGCCACTCGCACGGCTGGAGCTCCGGGCCCACGTCCGCGCTCACCTTCTACGTCCTCGGCCTGACAGTCACCTCACCCCTCGGTCAGACTTGGGCTATTGCGCCCCACACGTCAGGGCTGCCGTCGGCTCAGGGCGGGTACAGCACTTCCCTTGGCTGGTTTGGTGTCCAATGGACTTCGGCCGCCGGCGGATTCAACATCACAATGTCGACGCCGCAGGGAACGAGTGGGGTGCTGCGGCTCCCGGTCACTGGCATAGTCAACGTCGACGGTGTTCAGGTGGACCAAGATGGATCGCAGCCACTTTCTCTTTCTGGCGGGACACATACCGTGGCCGTTGCTGTGCAGTAGGAACCTCAACAGCATCCGGTGGTTCGACATTGGCTGCCGCTTCGACTGCCCTGACATGCGCTGCTCCTTGGGCGATCCCAACTGGATTGTTTCGACCATTGTTATCTGACTGCTCTCGCGTCTTTGTTGGCACGCACGTGCAAGTGAAGTACTACTGTTGAAATTGCTCGCGTCAGCGTGTGATGATGGAAAGCTTCGAGACCGAGCCACCATCGAAGCCAAGGTTCCAACGCTTCCAACGCTTCCAACTGTTGGACAGCTGACCTCCACTGCGAACCTTCGCTGGTCCCCGCATTCGCAGGCTTGGGCATATCGCGAGGACTGCTGACCGCGGGCCGCGCTCGAGCGGGCCGTCGGCGAGGTGGGATGCATGACCGCAACAGTGGCTGTCTATAAAAATGTCGGCGACAGGCATCGCAGGACGACGAGGCCTCCGCTGTGCATCATGGCCCTCAAAGTTTTTGGAAGAGGTTTGGCCGTGTCGCTCGTCGTATGCTCCGTGCTGGCATCCGCGCCGAGCGGCCCGTGGGACGCGTTCAACTTCGCACCGCCATCCAGGACTGTCTACGCCCGCTACGTCCACCAGACGGGTGGAAATGTCACGGGCGCGACGGACCTGCTGTCTGAAGGGAGCGCGACACTGAGTGGCAGCGGGTCCTATGTTACGTTGGACTTCGGATACGAGGTGCGTCTTGCAGATATTCGCCCTTAGTGGTCGTGGTGGCCGGCGATGGGCTAACCCTGACATGAAGGTTGGAGGATGGGTCTCGCTGAACTTCGACGTCGTCTCCGAGGGCTCCGCGATATCGCTTGCGTTCACGGAGTCGCCCCTCTTCATCAGTCCATTCCTCTCAGATGACTCGTCGTACCCCTCTGCAAACATGTCCTATGATGGCGTCCTACACGTCCCAGCACCCTTGTCGAAGGGATTCTGGACTCAGCCCACAGCCCAGCTGAGGGGTGGATACAGGTTCCTCACGATTGCCTCAACGTCAAGCAGCGCCGTATCCATCTCGAACGTGTCTTGCGAGATCTCGTTCATGCCCCATGTCGAAGACATGAGGGACTATTCCGGCTACTTTTATTCCACTGATCCTCAGTTCGTCGATGAGAATTTCTTGACGAGGGTAGGCATCTCACTGATCTTTCAGTCAGTAGTAACCATGATTTCTAGTTGTGGTATTCAGGAGCGTACACTGTCCAGACAAACACAGTGCCTCTCGATACCGGGAGGCAAATTCCCATCGCTCCTAGCCCAGGTACGTGTACGGTGCGCATATGCGTCATTATCCACTCAAAAGATGTCAGGTTGGGCAAACAACGCCACACTGGGAGTTGCAGGCCCCATCATCGTTGACGGAGCTAAGCGTGATCGGTGAGCAGGTACAGAACCACGCACACGCCCCGGCTGACTCCATGTATAGCGCCGTCTGGCCAGGTACAGTCGCCTCGACCAGCCCTATCTGAGTCCCACACGTTGACCTCTAGCGCACAGGCGACATGGGCATTGCCGTGCCGACGCAATTCGTTTCCACGAACGACCTCCTTCCGACGCGGAATGCGCTCTCGACAATGTTCGCCGCGCAGGACCCTACGACGGGCGCACTTCCCGAGTCGGGGCCGCCACTGAGTCAGCGGGGCAGCGATACGTACCACGGCTGGACGCTGGTTGGGGCACACAACTACGTTCTGTACTCGGGGGACACCGCGTGGCTCGCGAACACATGGGCGAACTACACGAAGGCAGTTGCGTACTTGACAGGCAAGGTGCAGGCCAACGGGCTGCTGAACGTCACGGGCCTCCGCGACTGGGGGCGCAAGGGACAGGGCGGGTATAACTCAGAGGCGAACGCGATTTATTACAAGGTGAGTGCGAAGATCTCTGCATGCTCCTGACGTAGTCGCATTTCTCAATGAAGCACATTTGTAGGTATTGACGAATAGCGTCGAACTTGCAACGTGGCTCGACGACACCGAGCTAGCGGATGCATACGCGGCCAATGCGTCGGCCTTGAAGAGTGTGTTCAATGATGCGTTCTGGCTGGCAGACGCGGGGATGTACCGCGACAATCTCACGTCGACGCTTACGCCCCAAGATGCGAACTCGTTCGCTATCTTGTTCAACCTGACGGAGTCGGCGGATCAGGTCGCCTCTGTAAGCGACGGGCTGACGAAGAACTGGGGCTTATACGGCTCGACTTCCCCGGAGCTCCCGGATAATATTGCACCGTTCATTGGCGGCTTTGAGGTACGGGAACCCTAAGCCCGCACTTCTCGCGTGTGTTCAATGGAGATGGTAGCTGCAAGCACACTTTGTCGCAGGCAATGATGCGCGCGCTATGGACTTGCTTCGCCGCGAGTGGGGCTATATGTTATATACGCCCCTCAGCGTCCAGTCGACGCTGCTCGAAGGTTACACCAGCAACGGATCTCTCTAGTAAGCTACCAGCCTTCCTTCAAGAACCCTCTCGCAACTCATTCACACGGTAGCTACCGCTCGTATCAGGGTTACAACTACGACCCCGCATACGTGAGCCACTCACACGGGTGGAGCTCTGGGCCTACGTCGGCGCTCTCCTTCTACGTGCTTGGCCTACAAGTGACTTCTCCGCAAGGCAAGACGTGGTCGGTGGCGCCGCATACAGCTGGGCTTCCCTACGCTGAGGGAGGGTACGAAACGCCGCTGGGCTGGTTCGGCGTCGACTGGGTATCGAAGGATGGTTGGTTCAACATCACGGTCGACACGCCTGCAGGGACGAGCGGCAGCGTAAGGATACCCTACTCTGGCACCACTACCATAGACGGAGCGGTGGCTCCAGGAGTCTCTTCCGGGACCCTGCAGCTGAGCGGCGGCGTCCACACAATAGTTGTACGTCTGGCAGCCTAGCTGTCGGGTACTACTACGGTAGTACTATGATGCATCCCCAAGCCAAACCCGCGTAGTCGTCTCTTATTCTCTGAATGAAGTTTGCGAGCTGGCTTGACGGGCGTTCGAGCCAGGCTCCCGAATTTTTCATTGAAAGGAGGGCCAGGTTAGTCACCAAGAGCACTTCTCGTACCATTCACCCACCCTCTTGTGCCTCAGAAGTGCGAGGCTTGAAAAGAATTTGAAGCAAGACATATGGATACACTTCCAGTTACTCATACTCATAAGCCTTCGAATTAATCGAACCAATAACCGCTGTTATCCCGTCTTCGGCTAGCTTCCTTAGCTCTCCTTCCCTCCTCCCCGTGACATAGGCTCCCTCAGGCTCAAGGTCTATGATGCAATAGTGGTAGATTTGCTTATGCTTGGGTGAGGACCCACGGCGGATAGCGGTCTCAAGCACATTGTGATAGTGCAAGTCTTGAAAACAAACGCCGAGATAGCAGAGCTCGCTGTTCAGGTTCTGAAGGGTGCGCCTGGTTATGAGGGAGAACAGTCAGATCATGCAGCTATACACGAACAACGTATGCCGAACCGAAGCTCCTGATCTTGTTCCTTACTCAAATTTGCGGGTTTAATGGGATCACCAACGTCTTCCAGGAGCAAAACATTGGAGCTTGCGCGACTATTTGACATTGGATAAATGATGGTGAATGATGTTCTTGGAAAACTACAGTCCATGGAGTGACGACAAATTCCTGGAGGTCGACGAAGCGCCGGAAGTAGCCATAACGCTGGGGTATGACGGTGCCTTGGCCGAATAGGTATTCGTGCATGACAGCTTCCGCTGCGATTGTTTTGCCTTCGAGTTCTGCGGCAGTCTTCATGATGATCATGGGCGGCAAGAGTCGTGATGCCCTCGGCGAAGACTTCGATACGTCCACGGACACGCGGTATACAAAGTGGAGAGGAGCCTGAGGATGAAAATAAGGATGATAACCACTTTCAGTGAGTTCCGACTCGATCCTCAGGTGAACTTCCTCCAAAACATCCGCCGGGGCAGCGCTGGCATTCAACTTGTTGCGGCGCAGATCCTCTGCGCGTTTGCTGTATTCAGAGAGACGTTCAGCAGCCTTGATCTCAGACTCGAGGTCCTTCACTTTGAGCGGCACGACCTGACCGTCGGCTTTTCCAATGAGCAGAGGAATATCAACGCTGTTGTTGTCTTTGATGAGTCCGTGTACAACAAGTATGTGAATGCAGTGCTGTAAGATGGCAGGTCAAACTTGACGATCAAGTGCTATGCTTTCGCAACTATAGCCACAGCAGCGCAGGTGTCGCTACTGGAATTTAGACACCGTAACGTTGCTAGTGGACCCACCCACTCAGAACCTGAAGCTAGTTTCGAAATGCTAGTGTCATATTGCATGATAATGCTGACACCTGTAGTCACGACTTGAGGGTGCGTTGGGAGCATGTGATGTGAGGGTTACCATTCAGCAATCTTTTTTTAATTTTTTAATTTTTAATTTTTTTTAATTCTACGGATTTATACTCCATACTCTAAGTACATGCAGAGTATTTACTGATTTCCTCATTCATTCCTTTCCGCCACCGAAGGGGGCAGTGTTGCTGCGAATAGAATCCCGAAGTCATCAAAGAATTTCTCATTCGCTTATTCCTCTGCATCTAACAACCGCCCTTCAGGCAAAATGAACCCCCGATGAGGGAGGTCCACCCACCCCTAGTCTAGATGTGCAGTAATAAGTTCCTCCTCCTCTAATTGAGAGGCTCGAGGGACGAAGTCGAGGACAGGATCCTCGTGATTGACTGGGGCGATTTCATGCTCCTCCACTTGTGACGGAGGAACTACTTCCTCTCCCGATACTCCATAATCAAGGTCCATGACCCCACGGATAGGGACGTGGACGAAGGGCTCATCCATGAGTTCATTTCATTCAAGTGCTTCGCGCCTGCCTTCCCAAATTTCCTCAGCATCCCTGTACTGCCACGTTCTGTACAGTTCTTCTGTGAATTTCTCTGCCTTCGATGGATCAAATGCCACTGCATACTTCTTATGGTCTTCCTTTCGGGACTTTTTACATTCCTTCTCTGAAAGCCTATCCCATTCCTTCTGGAATTCCAGAACTTTGCCAGCATGCCACACTGTGTGCGCTTCGAGTCTAGCCCATGCCATGGTGTGCTCATTGCCCTGGGCGCAATCCTCCTTGCATTTGGAAAGGATCTCTGCCCACTCAAAAGTGCCAACCATGGGGTTGATCCGAAGGAATTCCATGACATCAGCAGAGGACCGCCCCCGCTGTCGCCTAGAGTACCATGACTTGCCTTTTGCAAGATCCCATTTGGAGAACGGACCCACAAAAGGCTTACACTCATACTTTTTGTGCCTCATGTAATACGGACACTTGAAAAGTATGTGATCTCGAGTTTCCCTGTACCCGTTACATAGAAGGCATGGACATTTTTCCAATTCTCCCGGCTGAAGAAGCTTGAAGCACTTCTTGTACTCCCCACATGGGAAATGCTCAGTGATAACCCGCGTGAACCGGGCTACTTCCTTGTTACAAAGCTTAGTGGGGAATGCAAGTTCCTCATAAGTCTTATCCGTTTTCTTACTCAGATCGTGTTGAACAATAGAGAGCGCCTAACTAGGCAGCCGAGTTCACACACCGGTACTCCGGGTAACAGGAGTAACACATGCATTGTAGATAGAATCACATGCATCGGGATTGGTACTATACAGTAGCTTAGTCAGACGGTCTCCTACATGTATATAAGGACCCCTGTAGCGTAGTACAATCCCAAGTCGCTCAACAGCAACTTTCGTGTGCATCAAGCCTCACAGCTAACAAACCAGGTAAGCTAGCGTCCCGCTACACTGCGTAAGAGTAGCCTGCTCGTCAGGTTATGAGCCCTGAGCACTGCGCGGTACTGCGCCTTTATGGCTGCGTCCGCTGCGGGTCAGGATAGCTTGCCTGGACGTCGCCCTTAGGGGCTTTGACGTCAGGGGGAGACTTTGCGCCTACATGGCAGCAGGTCGGGCACAGCCTAGCTGTCGCCATCCCAAACAATGAGTCCAGTGTGGTGTCAGCGCCGTCCCGGCAGCATAAGTCAGAGCGCTGATAATGCGTTCACAGAACCTTATCAACCAACCGCTCTACCACCAACAAACAAGAAAATGTCGAACTCTCTGCAGAACCTCGTCCCCGTCCTCGACGGATCGAACTACCGCCGTTGGGCCGATCTGATGAAAGCGCACTTGCAGTCGCAAGGCGTCTGGATTCTCATCGAGTTGCCCGATGGTTTCGATGAGCCTGTTTTGGCTTCGGACGGAGCAAACCACTCTGAAGTTCTCGATTGGATGCAAATGCAATCCAAGGCTATGGGCAGCATTCGCTTGCGCCTAAGCGTCGAGGTCTCGCAGCTTGTCAGGACCAAGACAACTGCAAAGTCAATCTGGAATACCCTGAAAGGGCTCTACGGAGGGACTAGCGCCATGGGGGCTTTCGCCTTCTTCAAGGCAGCTGTAAACGTCCGTATTCCGGCCAACGAGCATCCCGGCCCTGCGATCTCAAAGATCCAGAGCAATCTCGACGAGCTCGATGGAGCCGGTCTCTCTCTGCCGCCGCAGATGAGAACCCTGATTATTTTGGGGGCCGCTCCACCTCGGTACGAGACGGCTATTCAGCTAGCTCTCAACAAGATTGAGATCAAAGATCTCACGCCGAGCAGCGCCCAGGACGCCTTAACCGCTTCCTGGGAACAGTCGAAGAACAAGGGGCAGTCGTCCGCCCAGAAGATTTCTGCTATCAAGCAGAAAAAGGGCAATCCCTCCTTCTCGCAGCAGCAGCGCCCTGAGGGCAGCAGCAGCGCGGGTAAGAAGGAGTGGAAGGACAAGGGCAAGGAGAAAGCTAAAGGCTTTACTCCTAGGGGAAAGCGTGGCGGTAAAAACCGTGGTAAGCCGCATTCGCACGACGAGCACGCAGAAATGCACATCGCCGACACCGTGTCGATCCCCGCCCCGACGACCAGCACCGTCGTCGAGTTAGCGCCTTCGGGCAGCAGGACTCGGAAGGTCGCAGCACCTGCCCCCAACAAGGGCAAGAAGCGCGCCCGCGGTGACTGGCTCGGAGAAGCCCTCCAGCTCGCCAAGGACCTAGACGTCGCTGGCACGCCGGAGACAATCCGCGCGCTAAAGGAAGTCGTGAGCTCCGCTCACATTGAAGAAGTCCCCTCCGACACCGAGTCGCGCGCTTCAAAGTGCAGCAAGCTCAGTGACGACGACATGGCCGACCGCATCGACGAGGTCATGCGCGATGAATACATCAGCGAGGACGACGACTTCCGCGACGCCGAAGAAAGGTCCATCGTCTGGGCAACAGACGAAGAAGACATCGACGCGCACGACGCCGAGTTGAACGGCATGATAGCGCAGGCCGCAGGCCTTGCGCCCCCTATCGTCGACGAAAGCTTTCGGAACCCGTTAACGGGTGAGCTCCGCTGCATGGAGCCATACGATGGCTACGACGACTGGGGCAATGAGTACGTCACTCATATTCCTAACCCTAAGCAAGTTACTAACAGCGCTTTAACAGCCGCTTCTGACTTGCACAACGGCGCTCGGACATTCGTAAATGTACTTTGTAGCGGCTTAAAAAATGTACAATGTATTCATTCGCGCGACTACGCTGCATGCTCACGTTGTAAGGGAAAAGGAAAAAGTCGCTTTTCAGCGAATGAGTGGCTACTGGACTCAGGTGCATCTTTGCACATTACAAATGACATAAGAGACTTCTCAGAATACGAGTATCTCCAGTCTCCTATCCGTACTCAAACGGCACAGCAAGGAGCGGTAGGTAGCATTATTGCTAAAGGAACTGTGTTCCTAAACTACCAAATAGATGAACAATGGCTGCAGACGCGCCTATACCCTGTCTATTATATGGAGAATTGCTCGGCTCGTCTCTTGTCATTGGGGATGTTCCTCCAAGATGGACTAGACTTGCGCGCAACAGCGCAGCATATCAGTCTGTATGAACCAGGAGCGCGAAAACCTTTATTCAGGTTTACACCGCAGCACCCGGATACTACCACCTTCACCCTCGTGGCTGAATCGGGTGAAAACGTTCAGAATATTTATGTGAACGTAAATGAAGTCGATTATTCGACTATGCATCGCCGCTTTGCGCACCCTTCTAAGGACGTGCTTGCAAAGGCGAAGGAGCATACATCTGGGTTTCCCAGAAAGGTGGAGATTCCTAAGGACTCACCAATATGCCAAGGATGTGCAAAAGGGAAAATGCACTCTAAGTCTTTCCCGCCGTCCAACTACCGGGCCAAGGTACCGTTTGAACTTATTCATTCGGATTTAAAATCCTTCCCAGTAGATTCCTATCATAAGTACAAGTACTACATACTGTACTATGATGACACTTCATCGCACGCGTGGACTGTAAATCTGCGCAAGAAATCTGCAGCGATTACAGCCACAAGGCAATTCCTAGCCATGGTAAAAACTAAATATGGAAAGACAGTGCAGAAGTGGTTGTCTGATGCAGGGGGAGAATACGTCTCCGCTGCATTCAAAGACCTTCTAAAGGATAACGGCATAGAGATCCTTCAGAGCTCGCCGCATACTCCTCAGGAGAATGGCAGAGCTGAGCGTTTCAACAGGACGCTCATGGACAAAGCAGAGGCAATGCACCATGATGCTTGTCTACCTCCATCCTGGTGGGAATTCGCCGTGGATCATGCAGTCCATGTTTACAACAGGACGCCAATTCGTCGCCTTAATTGGCTTACCCCCTACGAATTGATAAATGGTGAACCGCCATCTGTGGCGCACCTGCGCGTTTTCGGCTGCGGTGCGTACGTCTTCATACCAAAGGACGTTAGAAAAAACGGTTTATCGCCCAAATCGGAGCTGATGATTTACCTTGGGGGAGATGGCTCTACAGAGCGCACTGGCGGATGGCTCTTCATGAGAGCACCAGATAATGTTTTGTTCAGATCATCCACCGCGATGTTTGACGAAACTATGTTTCCTAAGTGCCCTTTGACAAATCGTCGGGGTACAACTCGAGTCTGGCCACCTCGAGAAGAAATGATCCCAGAAAATCAACCAAATACCACACCTCAGGTAGATGAGGATGACGACGATGATCATCCAAAACATCACCTTCCTAAAAGGGGAAACGGTCATGTTCATGACGATGAGCAGGAGCTGCAGGATGCGCCCGTAGACCCAGTACCGCCGCCCCATGCACCGGTAGAACACCCTGCGCCCCCAGTGGAGCCGCGACGTTCAGCAAGGGAGCGGAGACCAGTAACTCGTAGAGGTAATGTCTATGGAGAGCAGCGGAAGCCCCAAGACATAGTAAAGGACATCGAAAATCAGGGGAGATGGAAAAAGATGGTCGGTGAGGATGCGGGTAGCTCCCGTACCAAAACCGGACCACAAAGGCAGCAAAAACAACAGGTTCCCGGACCTAGTTCTGCGCCAAATCCTCCTCCACGCGACGAACCTGTCGAGTCCGCCCCATCCGATGAGGATGAAGCGCAAAGCGCTGAGTTACTACTGGCAGAATTATGCCGGGAAGGGGGAGTTAAGTTAGTCGAGTTGCTGCTTGCAAAAGCGCTACCCACCCTCGACAACGATCTACCAGACGGGACCAGCCCGAGAGAATGGTCATTCCGCGATATACTAAAGCTACCTAAAAAGGAGCTTGAGGAGTGGATGGCAGCGTGTCGCGAAGAACTTGAGGCACTTCGCAAACGCAATGTCTATGAACTGGTTGACCGTCCTAAGGGACGAAAGGTCACTAAAAACCGCTGGGTATTCGACGTCAAAACTGACGGTCGTAAAAAGGCCAGATTGGTCGCCAAGGGTTACTCCCAGATTGAAGGCCTTGACTATGATCAAGTCTTCTCTCCAGTCGTACGCTTTGAGACTGTACGCCTAATCCTCGCCTTAGCTGCGCTTGAGGATATGCACGTCTCCGGACTAGACGTCCGTAATGCCTATCTCTATGGCAAGCTCGACGAGGAAATTTATATGGAGCAGCCTGAAGGCTTTGCAGTACCAGGCCAAGAGCACAAAGTACTCCGGTTACTTCGCGCTCTCTATGGACTTAAGCAGGCAGGGCTTGCGTGGTGGCGCACCCTCAATGAGTCCCTAAAGGAACTTGGCTGTAAACGCCTCGTATCCGACGCCGGAATATTCGTCTACAGGACAAAAGATGGTCGCTTCGTGCTGATCATTGTCTATGTAGACGATGCCATATTCTGTGGCAAAGATAAGACCCTAGTCCTTTCATTAAAGGACCGCTTCATGAAGAAGTGGGAGTGTCGCGATCTAGGCGACGTCAAGGAATTCCTGCGCATGCGCATAACTCGGAAAGGCCGCGAAATCCATTTGGATCAATGCGCCTACCTTGAGAAAGTGCTGCAGCGCTGTGGCATGCAGAACGCGAAATCTGCGCCAACTCCACTCCCTGCTGGATACAAGCCTGTTGCCAACACTGGCACAGCTGACCCAGCGCTTCGAAGCAAGTACCAGACCGTCATCGGTTCCTTGCTATACCTAATGCTTGGAACTCGCCCTGACATTTGCTACGCCGTGACATTACTTGCGCAATTTGCAGCAAATCCGTCACAAGACCATTTAAACAGAGCGCTGTATATCTGCCGCTATTTAATTGGTACTAAATCCTATGCGCTAGTTTATGAAGGACAAAGCGGCAATGGATTATTGGCGTGCACTGACTCTGACTGGGCAGACAGCCCAGAAGCCAGAAAGTCACGGTCTGGGCACTTCTTAAAGTTCGCGAACGGCGCGTTCAGTTGGCTGTCTAGAAGACAGAAGACAGTTGCTCTGTCATCCACTGAAGCTGAGTATATGTCGCTGAGCGATTGCTCGCGACAAGTAGCTTGGATAAAGATGCTCCTGGAGGAGATCGGCTACAAGCTCGGCCCGCTGCCCATCTGCTCGGACAATCAGGGAGCAATATTCATTAGCTCCAATCCCATCACGGAACGTCGGTCTAAACACATTGACATTCGTTACCACTACGTGAGGGAGCTAGTAGAAGACAAGAAAGTCGAAGTCTTCTACGTAAGCACTGATGATAATCCGGCAGACTTGTTCACTAAGAACTTGGGTCATATCAAATTCCTCAAGTTCAGAGGAATGCTCGGACTAAGATTCTACGATTAGAAGTCCAGCATAGCCGGCTGCACTATGCGCCATTTAATGCTTGCGCGCATCTACCGCTGCACTTAGCAAGGGGGAGTGTTGAACAATAGAGAGCGCCTAACTAGGCAGCCGAGTTCACACACCGGTACTCCGGGTAACAGGAGTAACACATGCATTGTAGATAGAATCACATGCATCGGGATTGGTACTATACAGTAGCTTAGTCAGACGGTCTCCTACATGTATATAAGGACCCCTGTAGCGTAGTACAATCCCAAGTTGCTCAACAGCAACTTTCGTGTGCATCAAGCCTCACAGCTAACAAACCAGGTAAGCTAGCGTCCCGCTACACTGCGTAAGAGTAGCCTGCTCGTCAGATCGACTTTCCCTATTATAAGGAAGGGTGATTTGCCCGTGGTCCAAGGCTTCAACCCCTCGTCCCACCATAAACCATACCCTAGATAGGCACTATGACAAGTGCAGATAGATTTGTCAGGGACACCCAGGACTCCCGCTACTGGTGTGCACTTGACTTTGTACTTGAGGCTGGCAATATCCGACCAATTGTCTATTACTTTCTGGCGGATCTCTTGTCCCCGGAAAGCAAATGATTTGTAATCAGGCAATGGTTCATCTGATTTATTTATGTCAGAAGCAAGTTTGTCCACATACTCATTCCACTGAATCCCAATGTGAGATGGGCTCCACAGGAATACAACCTTACAGTTCATTTCCTTCAGATATTTGCTAATCCACACTCCATGAAGTTGACCGGAGCCAACCCCACTAGGCTTCATAGCATGCCGCAAATTGCCAATATTGTCACTGGCAATTACTATGGTGTGATCCCATGGACGGATCACTTCCATGGCTGCCTTGATGCCGAGGTAACATGCCTGCACCTCTGCGTCAAAGCTCGTGCATTTCCCAGACATCCAAGAGTCCTCTGAGATTAACTCATTGTTGCGAGTAATAACATACGCGCCCAACACCCTTGTTTTCTGCAAGTTGGGCTTGCCTTTAACCTGAAGATAACCATTGTCCTCTCCAGGGATGACAGACCCGTCCGACCATATCATCAGAACATTCCTGTCATGCATGTATGTGGATGCCACAGGCGTCCATGTGTTATGAACCCAGTCCTTGAAGTCATCACCAACTTTTCTGCCTTCTCCACCCTTTTTCTTTGGGATGGCTTTTATGTTGTCATCCTGCTTATCACGATAGAACAACACATGCTTGATGGCGTCATCACCATCATGATCTATTAACCTGTCACCAGGCCTGCAGACTGATGCCAAAACATGGAATCTTTCATCTGTTATTTTCTCAAAGTGCACCATGGGGGACTTTGATTTTCTACACCGTCCCACACGGAACAGCATTTTGGCATTGAGTTCCAATGTGGGAACATCAGAGAGTTCCCACTCGTGGCTCATTAACGCTCGGGTAGGGTGACCTGGGTGCAATGTTTTGATATGGAGAGCATGCTTCTCCATGTATCTTGTGATGTTCACTTTCACTGGAACCACTCCAGCAATCAATTCCATGGCTCCAATCGGGGTCATTCGAAACGCCCCCGTGATCCATCTGACGGCTCGGGATTGCGCCCCCGTGATCCATCTGACGGCTCGGGATTGCGCCCCCTGCATCTCTTTCGCAATCCAGCCAATGCCTTTCCACCCAGGTTTCCACCACAGGTGCGCACCATAACACATGAGCAGAAGCACATGTGCTATATATAATTGTCTCTTTTGCGTGGGGGTGAACCCACAAAGAGAGTTACCCAGCATGGTGAGAGTGGACACTGTGCTAGCCGCTTTAGCCACATAGAAGCGGATATGAGACTTGAATGATAACTTGGGGTCCAAAAAGAACCCTAGATATCTCATTGACAATTTGGGAACAATACAATTAATCTTTCAATCAATCTCAATCACTACATCTGGGCCTGTGGGCTTATCAGGTTTCCACTGTTTCCACTTCTTCCAGAAGTGCATGACTTCCACCTTGTCTGCTTCCACTCCCAATCCGACCCGCAGTAGGTCACCATTGAGAGAATGGAACATAACTTGCAGGTACTCCACATTGAGTTCCACCTGTGTGATGTTGCACCATATCATTGACTTCAATGGAGCGGCTACCATGAATGCACCGTCGTCCACATAGAACTTCAGTGTGCCATTCCCAGGCATCTTGCGATCCACTGGGAAATGCTTATGTAAGATTGGAGCAATATAAAGCCCTGATCCCATCGGTGAGAAGGCTGACTCCTGGCCCACTCCCAATGGTGTGGGAGTGGCATCCGTGAGCTTGCTGTTGAACAGGTACCGAGTAAACCGGCCCTTTAGATAATCAGCAAAGAACTCTACTAAATCCTCCACAAATCCTTCCAGCCTCAACATCACAACAAGGATGTTGTGATTCAAAGATGGATAAAACTGAGATACATCCAACAGCAACATTGATGGAGTAAGATCTCGTGCCCATGCTTCGTGCACAAAGTGCACAACTTCAATACCAGCATCGGTGGTACTATGTTGCATTGTACTGCCATACTGGTATGGATGCATGATGCCAAATTTCTGGGCATCAAATTGCATGCACTTTGCAAGTATCTTTTCAAATAACTTGCCAAACACACTAAGGAGGCATATCGGTTGATATGCTTTGGCTTTGGTGTAGTCCGGCTTGTTAGGCTTAGGAATCACAACCGTTATGGACCGCTTGAAAGCAGTAGGGAACTTATGCTTTTTAATGCAGGCATTAAAGAAAGCTTTAAAGAATTGGTAGACCTTAGATATCTCCTCATTGGAGATGTCATTGAATGTGCAAGTTTCCCATTCAGGAAGTTTGTCCATAATACTCATGTCCACTTGTCAGGGGGCTGACAGAGTGAACTGTTCTCGGAATTCCGTTTGAAGGTCTTCCTGGCTATCTATGATGGTGCCATCAGCGCACTTGATTTGCACACTGGAGTCAAGCCGTCTGGGCCGTGTCCACGCAACATACTTAGATATCAGTTGCGGATGCACGTGAGCAATGATCTTGTCAAAGAAGACCCTTTTAGCCTGCTTGGAGGCTGCGGCTACCCACTGGCATGCTGATTTCACACCCTTTTGGTATCATGCAAATCATTATACCGCTCATATTGGACACTTTGATGTCCCAAAGTATGGAAAGCTAAGCCCCTTAACTTTCATAATAATTTAGTCCTTTTACAGGCTAATCACAGACTTTTAGAGGCCTGTGCACACTCTTCATTCCACCATGTCTTGGAATGGCCTGTGCGATTGGGTTTGGAAGCATGCTTCTTCCAAGGTTCTTGAATACCGGAGAATAGTGCTTCCCCAGTATTCTCGATGTCTTGCGTGCTCTCCCACTCAAGTGGGAGATCCGCAATTAGTTTGGCCACATCCTCATTGAGTTTCCTGTTGAACTTCTACTATTTCATACATTATATAATCAGGCTCTCTGGATAAGGACTTATCTTATGTTCTGCTATGCTACTATATGTAGATTACATTCCTTTTCTTCTTATCGATAGTCGATTATACCGAGTTCCATTTGGCATATCCACTCGGTATCCATTCGGACTCCATTCGGTACTCCATTCGGTATCGGAACTCCGCTCCCTTGTCATATGATATTGACGGTTATCTATAGTTCCATTTACCGTCTTACTAACACTTATTCATGAAGCTTACGATGATGACTCACGACTCAGACATCATCTGATAGGTATACTGTACGATCAGATAATGTCTTCCTCTTGTGTATATATACTGGGCTCAGATGCCCTCTAATGTAATCGTTCCTTCCTCTGCTCTCCCGTGTGCCTAACGGGTTCCCTCAAGCAGTTTCCCTCACAGGTTCGTTCATCTGCCTTCACAGCCACTTCCATTTCACTCCTTTCAACATTTCCAAGAAGCCTTGGAAACTCGACCAAGCGTGGGTTCAATGTTGGGAGCTCTGCCCGCAACCACTTTCCAGATCAAGGGCGAATGATCGCTCTTGTGCCTAGCTCCATGCTGAACCCTAAAGTCCTGTATTTTGTAATCGCCTCTCTTCCACACCAAATCCAGTGTGTAGCGAGGCAGTGCCACATTGTTTGACTGCCATGTAGGCGGTCCATCCTCACCATTGACCAGGAGGAGTTGGAGCTCAGCAGTGAGGTCCAATAGTTCTCCGCTCTTCTGAGCATGAGGCAGGTTCATGTTATGTTCCCGTGTGCACTTGTCCCATGAGGCATGGTGCAAATTAAAATCTCCACACATCATAGAGATGGGGGGAAGGTGCGCTGAAACATTCAACATGTGTGAAACTGCCGCATGCTCATTACTATCATTGTACACATTGAGGACCGTGAATGGCCCATCAGGCATGTTAATGCTGACCAGCAATGTGTCATTATGCAACACATTGCCTGTGATTACGTGAGGCAAAGCGCCCCTCCATTTACGGTTGACATAGGTTGCCACCCGTGAATCCTTGCTTGCTCCATAAGAGGCAAAGTTACGGTGCATGCATGTTTGTTCATACATGTCACCCTTCTTGTTTTTGCTGGAGACGACCATTCTGATCTTACCCCAGAATATTTCCTGGATGCATATAGTGTCTGCATCCCAGTACTTTTCGAGAAGCTGGGTAGTGTTCTCATGAGACTTCTGCACGTTTGCTGAAATGCACTGAATAGTATATTGTGGAGCCGCTTCGGCTTCCACTTCCATGTCCTGATGTACATGTTCCGGTGCACCCTCATGCCCGTATAAAATATGATCTAAATTTGGAATGTGGCCGGCTTCCACATCGCCTGCTGCCTCCGCTCCCAACTCCTGATCCAATTCTGCTAACAGCCGATCTGTGATGGCCATCCACTCTGCATTCCGGTCATGTGGCTCCGGTGAGGAAGGGGATGCACTGCGCGCTGAAGCCCCCGTTCAGCCCCGTTGTAGGTCGTCATTAATAAGGCAACTACTCACGAGATTAGGCATCCATGACCATTCCGGTCACTTCCGCAAGTCCTTTAGACACGTCCTCAATGAACGCTGTCTCTGCTGTCTTCCTCACCTCCTCAGAAGCCTTCTGAGCTTCTTTGAGTGTCTTCTTGATGGAGTCTAGCTCCTTCTTCTCGTGCGCGAGCTGATCCTTCACTGACTCCGCACGCACAGAGTGGTTCTCGACCCATTTCTTTTCTGACGAGTGCTGCCAGAATTTGCAATTGATATGGTCCGAAGGGCCGTGGCCCTTCGTCTTGCAGTTGGGGCAGTAAGCATGCTTTGGCGGACACTCGTCCAGAGCATTGCCACTATGAAGGCAGATCCCTGCGCAACAAAGAGCAGAGCTCTTGTGCGCGAGGTCCTGGTGCTTGGACCCGCATCGGCGACAGAAAAGACCCATCTGTGAGCACTGGCCAGCAGAGTGATCCCACCGCCAGCACCTCGTGCAGGAAGGCATTGAGTTCTGGGCCGAAAGGCACCAGATGTGGTAAGCACGACCCAAGAGTTTGATCATGAAATTATCTGAACAGAAGCACTCCGAAATAGAGCCATGCACCATGTCCTTGACGTAGCATGCCCAGACGCCCGAGCCACCTTGGTTGCCTTCGAACTTCGCGACCGGCGCAGAAGTGAATTCCAAAACAAAATTGGCGAACTCCTTTGTCCGCTTATCCATCTTGGCGCTTGCTTGGAGCTCCACCCACACCTCGTGCTGCAAATACTCCCCGACCGTGGTGCGGCACCCAGAGTTGCAATCTGGCACATCTTGGGGAATCCCTCGATCCTGACCCATGTGAGCAGAGTTGCAAAATCGACTGAAGCCACCATTCCCGGCAACTTCAGCATGAGCATGTTGACTGTTATGACAACGGTGGACACGTGATCACGGACAAATATTTCTTTTTCTTTTGGCTGATTACTCTTACTGTTTGACTCAGAACCTCAGACCAGCATGTGGGCCCAACCCCACCTGACTTAGTCAGATACTTACTCAGCACAACCTGGGTAGTCGTACCATTTCCTCTTCTGTTTTCTCATTGGTCCTACATCTATGACTCCGGCCCGAAATCTCTATGTATATAAGATAGCTGTCGTAGGGAGGTCGAACCTCAGTTCGACCTACTGATTCATTCAGTTCTTCATCCTCACTGGCCTTGAGCCCGACCCGCTCGACTCAGGAGATATCCTCCTCGACATCCCTCGGACATCCTCACTCGTTGAAGGAGCACGAATGTACTGACCTTTGATTGATAGGAACCCTGAAGGGTTAGGTTGTGATGCTCAGGCCATTGAGTGTAACAAAAGGTCGAACTGACCAAGTCCTACTTGTTCAAGTAAAGGACACCCTTACCCACCCTCTCACGAGTGTGCCGTCTGTGGCTCGCACCTCGAACAGACACCACAACCGCTCGCACTCCTATCTGAGCAGAAGATTTTGGATTGCCAGTACCGGTGGGCCCGGTATCCTGGAATCACAAGCGAGAACAATTTGAAATACAACTCCCCACACCGCCGAACACTTTCCAGCGAATCTCCCTTGTCAATGGAGTCTGGAAGAGTGGGGGAAGTCCATCACACATGAGACAGCTGCTAGCTGAGAACAACGCACTCCGAACATTCGTGAACTCGATCGAAAGGCCCATCAGAACAGAATTGACGATGACTTCGTCCGCACCGAATCCCACGACCAGTGAACTGCCGACTTCTCCGGCCGAACCTGAAGTACCCATCTCGAGCCTTATCACCTACACACAGGCTATCGGAAATTTTCCTGACACCTCCGACGCACCCCGACAATTCGATAAGTGACTATCTGAACTACTCGACATGGCTGATATCGCAGAATGACTCACCCAGCTTGAGCAATGTCTAGCTCAAAGAGAAGCGATGATCTCTACCCTGCAGCAGAACCTCAGTGCAACAACCACGGAGTTGCAGAACCTTCGAACCAATACCACACCCACAAACTGCTTGACATCCGCGTCAAAACTGGATATTCCTGCTCCTGCCAAGTTTGATGGCAAACCGTACGACGTAGAACCCTTCTTGCAGAGGGTCGAAAACTACTTCGTCGCCACAGAAAACAGCGGAGTGGAGGATCAGCAAAAGATAGCCTTTGCTATCTCAAGCATGGAAGGAAACTCTATTGGGTGGTGGATAGAACTCCATCACATCGAACAGGCGGCGGCGGTGGCCAGAGGATCTAACCAATTTGCAACCTGGGAAGATTTCAAAAAGGTGTTGAAATCTTCATTCCCGGACTATAACTCCCATGCACGTGCCTATGATCAATTCATCGGACTTACCCAAGGAAAGACCCCGACAAGTGCCTTTATTGCCAAATTCAAAACCTTGGCTGCCCAAGCTAAACAGCTCGATGGAAAAAACGAGGCAAACCTCATCCTCCAATTCAAACGTGCCCTTCGCCCAAACCTTCTTCGACAAATCCTATCACACTCTCCTCTTCCCACTACTATCCAGGGATGGTATGACCTCGCTGCCATGCTGGATGCCCAGCAACGAGGAGCAGGAACCCACTACAAACCTACCGGACGAGGAAGTGGGTGACTGGATGAACCCATGGACATTGATCGCATGTCCCAGGAAGAACGAAAGTGGCACGTCGAGGGTGGCCTATGCTTCAGATGCCACAAGAAGGGACACCTCTCACGGGAGTGCCCTGAGAAAGGCAAGCAGCGCCAAGGAGGAGGAAGTTGAGGAAACTGAGGAGACCGCAAGGCACATATTGGTGCCTTGTTCGATGAATTACCGCCCGAAGAAAAGGCTGAACTTTTTGACACAATCGCCAAGAAGGATTTTTGAATGGGCAAGACAAGGTGATGCAGTCTGAGCCCGATGAACGAACCCTATCCATTGCACATGTAACAGTATCAGGAGTCATGAAATCCAGATCTCTTTATGCTCCTATTACTGTGCATGGATTGAAGAAAGACATCACAATCCTAGCCCTTATAGACAGTGGGGCCATGGAAATGTATATTCACCCACGAGAAGTAATCCGACTTTGCCTTATCCCGAAGAAGCTGGCATGACCTATCCCGGTCTTTAACATTGACGATACTCCCAACAAGAAGGGAAGTATTCGATGCACGGTGAAGATTCCCTACTCCTTTGGAGGAGGAGAACACAAAGTCACTGCCTATGTTGCTGATATTGGCAGTCAAGACGTTATACTGGGGTATCAATGGTTGAATGAACTGAACCCAGAAATCGATTGGGACACTGGGACCATCAGTCTAAGAAGAACCTCAAACCTTGAACCGCCTGAACCCGAGCCATCGAACGCTCCAATATCAGAAATACACCACGAACCTTCCATCCCCGACGAACCTCTCGACCCTATTCCCCAGAAGCCTATATTACCCGACGAAGATCCTTTGGAACATGAAGAAAGACTCAGACGGATGACAGAAGACCTTGACCCCGAGGAATTTCTTTGCTCCTATCAACCTGACGGAAACTACCTGGTAACGGCACACCGAGCAGAAACTCCCCTAACGTCTGACCTACCCTATGAATTTGAATACATTCACCATCCGAGGCAAACCATCCATCGGATCACCAGGTCACAAGGGGGTCTATATGTTCCTACATCCTTAGCCATTGGAAAGGTGACCACAGCCACAGAGCTTGCGGCTGCAGAGGCCACCAAGAAGAAGGAAAGATCTCTTGAAGAAATGGTTCCCCCTTATCTTCATGACCTCCTACCAGTATTCGACAAAGGCACGGCATCGCAACTCCCCGCACACACCGTATACAACCACGAGATCAATCTTAAACCCGGATTTTCGGAAATGAAAACTCAGGTTTATCCGCTTAACCCTGCTCAGAAGGCAGAGTTGGATAAATTCATCTCCAAAAATGAGAGTAAAGGTTACATACAGCCGTCTAAATCACCCATTGCCTCTCCTTTCTTCTTCGTCACTAAGAAGGATGGAAGTTGGAGACCATGCCAGGATTACCAGACCTTGAATGAAAACACGATCAAGGACAGGTACCCCTTACCGCTCATCTCTGACCTCATGGACAAATTCAAGAATGCAACCATCTTCACTAAGATGGATCTACGTGTGGGATACAACAATGTCCGAATCAAGGAAGGAGACAAGTGGAAAGCGGCCTTTGCGGTACCTGGAATGGATGGCGGACCACCACGTCTATTCGAACCATTAGTCATGTTCTTCGGTCTATGCAATTCCCCATCAACATTCCAGCGAATGATGAACACCATATTCGCGGACATGCTGAACGAGGGATGGCTGGTGATATACATGGACGACATCCTGATCTTCTCATCCGACCCCGGGATCCACAAGGAACACACCCGCCAGGTAATCCAACGACTACGTGATAATGATCTATACCTGAAGCCTGAAAAATGCTACTTTGATGTACCGGAAGTAGAGTTTTTGGGGCTCATATTGAAACCTGGTCAACTCGTGATGGATCCTGTCAAGGTCGAAGGAGTAACCAGATGGCTCACACCCCGAAGCATCAAAGAAGTCAGGTCATTCATGGGTTTTGCCAATTTCTACCGACGGTTTATCCATCATTTCTCGGAATGAGTACAACCCCTAGTCAACCTCACAAAGAAGGACGTACGTTGGCACTGGGACATTGAGCAACAGTCAGCATTTGACGACCTCAAATGTGAATTTGTTAAAGCCCCAACCCTCAGGATTCCCAATGATGCCAAACCATTTGCACTCAAATGCAACTCATCACTCTTCGTGACAGGAGGGGTATTGCTCCAGGCAGATCCCAATGGAGAAATGCATCCATGTGGATTTATCTCCCAGTCCCTAAATCCAGCGGAACGGAACTACCAGATCTATGACCGCAAATTACTTGCTATCATTCGGGGATTGGAAACTTGGGAGCACCATTTCCTGGGAAGCCCACATCAACTACAGATCAGGTTGGACCATAAGAACCTTACATATTGGTGAACGGCACGGAAACTAAACCACCGCCAAGCAAGATGGTCCTTATACCTATCACAATTTGACTATGAACTTGTACACATTCCAGGAAGTCAGATGGTTATATCTGATGCCCTATCCCGACGACCAGACCATGATGACAGGAAAACGGACAATGAAGATATTGTCATGATACTGGACCAGGCATTTGTCAGACATCTCAAGGAACCAGATGAATACATTGATGAGACCAATGACTACATTACAATGATTCCCCATTATCTCCTTGCCCGAGCCATCAACGCCCCTCTGCTGGATGATATCAAGCAGGAACATGAACGTGATCCGATTGTGTTGGAGGCAATCCAAGCTCTCCAAGGAAAAGGTCCCGCCCCCGCACAAACATTGTTGGAAGATTGGCAAACCGATGGTGCTCTCATATGGTACCAGGACAGGATTTATGTCCCAATGAACAAGGACCTACGACAATGTGTTGTAACCTTGTATCATGAACTCCCGTCTGCAGGACACCCTGGAGTAAGCAAGACTACCACCCTCATACAGTGGGACTTTTGGTGGCCAGGAATGGGCCAGTTCATCGCGAGATATGTCAAAGGATGTGCAATATGCCAACGAATCAAACCAAACACGCATCCAACTACAATACCTCTCATGCCCATTCCGCCACAAATGAACACAGTCCCATTCTCCACGATGACCTTTGATTACATCACCGGATTACCACCCACCCCGCGGGGATTCAATTCTATTGGAGTTGCGGTGGACCACGACTGCACAAAGGGGGTAATTTTTATGCCAACTACGGATGAAATCACAGCAATGGGAATGGCAGACCTAGTTCACAAGAATGTTCACTGTCGATTTGGACTCCCAGAGCGGATTATCACAGACTGGGGACCTCAGTTTTCATTGAAAGTTATGGTGGAGCTATGCAAGAAACTCGGAATTGATCAAGCAATGTCTATGGCCTACCATCCTCAAACAGATGGACAGACGGAACGAGTTAATCAGGAACTGGAACTTTACTTGCGCATCTTCGCCACTAACAATCCCATGGATTGGGATCTCCTCCTTCCAGACGCAGAATTCACCCCCAACTCTCGACCCCATTCAACTATCAGAATGTCACCCTTCTATGCCATGATGGGATACAAACCTCGAGCAATTCCCCATGTAATGGAGCAAACTTCGAACCCTGAAACGCGAGAACGCATTGATCAAATGCAATGCGCCAGAGAGGAAGCTCGATACGTGATGGAATCTGCTCAGAAGGTTATTGAACGAAGAGTGAAAGCCAAGACACCATCGTTCAAAAAGGGACAAATGGTTTGGTTGGATGGTTCGAACCTCTGGATCCTGAATGTCAACCAGAAATTAAAGGCGAAATGGGAAGGACCATTTGAAATTACGAAGGTCATGGGTCACGGAGTTTATGAACTCTGCAAAAATGGTGCATGCATCCCATCTTCCATGCCGCCGTTCTCTCTCCATACAACAAGACAGAAGAACACGGACCGAACTATCCTCATCCTCCACCCGACATTCTAGAACAAGGAGAATCATACGAAGTCAAAGCCATCATCAGACATCGGAAGAAGCACAATGGGGAGATACTGTATAAGGTTAGATGGAAGGGATATTCTTCCACGGACGACATGTTGGAACCGGAAGACAACTTTGCTGGACCCAGAGAACAGATCCTGGAATCGTATAAGAAGGCACATCATCTCTGAACTTTCCCCAGTCAACCCTCTACCCAGCAATTGACTAACAACTGCACTATGTCTTCTAATGCCTCAACTTCTGCCAATCTTGTCCAACCTTCAGGACAACTCCTTGCCCAACAACTCCATATCGACTGGGACATTCTTTCTTTCGTCCTATTTTCCCCACACGACCAACTTAAACATATTATCGAGAATGCTGATCTAGAGCCACAGGAAAAGCGAGATGCCCTAGGGGCTCTTGCTGAAATCCTCGAAAACTATGCCGATATTGCAATCTACGAGAGTTTATACCAGGACACTGTGAAACACATCCAGCGGTTTCAAGACCGCACTGTTGAGGGGTTCCGCGAGGCCGTCTCGACTGCGAACAAGGCACACCTCGCCCAGATCATCCGTACCAACAACTGTCTCGAGCAGACAGGAGGCAACCTCTCGTTTCTGCGAATGGTCCCTGGTGAGCATAACCCAGTCAATCTACTCATTAAGGACCATACTCTGTGCATGCAATGCATTGGTTTGGTGACTACACCAACCCTACCCCACCGCCATATTGATTGCCCGGAGTATCACTGCCGAAAATGTGATCAACCTGCCCCAGGACATGTTCCCAAACATTGCCCCAACATCGATCAGCATACGGGGTTACCTGCAGGATACCGTCCTCTTACCCACATCATCCATGACGCTCCGGTCACCTCAGACCATCACACCTATATGCTCGCCGTGGCTGCTGATGCCACAATCAAGTCCTTCGATATTGAACGATCTAGAAATCGTCCCGCCCATCTCCGTCCACTCTCCCCTATCGCCTCTAGGATTAGACGAGCCGAGACTACTCGACCTAGAAACACTACTTGGGTCATTCACATTGGAAGAATTCAAGGAGTCTTCAGTGACAGCAGTCGCATCAGACACCTCACCAGGCACTACCCTTATCAGCATGTCGAACGATTCGACTCCTACGAGGAGGCTCGAGCCCGAGCAAACGAGCTCTTTCAAGAGGGACCTGCATTCGACACCGTGAATTACATCAGAAGGGTAAAGTGTCTCGCGGCTATGGCACCCATCCTTGCTGGCTTTGCTACGAATTGGGCACCGGAGGAGGACGTGTCAATCAAGGAGTCAGATAATCCACCTCCTTCTTATCATGCAGACGACCAAGTCCAACGCTCTTCTCCGTCTCCCCCGGCCACACCCATTGTTTTCCGTCGCCGATGTTATGAACGTCCTCGCTCCCCATGGGAGAACAACTCTGATCACTAGGGACACGATGCCAATCGTCTAAGAGAGAGAGCTCTTGAGCCCTTCGTCAGGATATATCGAGAAGATTTGGAGGCCAATATCGGATTTCGTGTCACTATAGCATCCTCTAACATCACCATCAGACAACTTCTCTTGATAGGAGAAGAGTTCGTCATCGAGGGAAGCATTGACAATCCGAGGACACACAATTGAGGCCGGGAACCTTCGAGTTACGAAGCTGAAGAGGTACTCCTCTATCCCATTGATAATGGTGTCATCGAATATCTCTATGATGGACGCGCAGACGTCGAAGTCGCATGGGTCATATGGTTGGGACAGGAAGGCGGGGCTTTACTCCCAATTCCAAGAAATGGATCTACCGAATGCGGAGATCATTCTTTGGACGAGTTATGGGCTGCATTGGGAGAGGCTCCTCTCGGGAACTATCAGGACCCAGAAGCCGCAGTATGGGAAGGAAGGTCGTCAAGGACATCAACCATACGAAGGGGGTACTGTTACGACAACGGTGGACATGTGATCATGGACAAATATTTCTTTTTCTTTTGGCTGATTACTCTTACTGTTTGACTCAGAACCTCGGACCAGCATGTGGGCCCAACCCCACCTGACTTAGTCAGATACTTACTCAGCGCAACCTGGGTAGTCGTACCATTTCCTCTTCTGTTTTCTCATTGGTCCTACATCTATGACTCCGACCCTAAATCTCTATGTATATAAGATAGCTGTCGTAGGGAGGTCGAACCTCAGTTCGACCTACTGATTCATTCAGTTCTTCGTCCTCACTGGCCTTGAGCCCGACCCGCTCGACTCAGGAGATATCCTCCTCGACATCCCTCGGACATCCTCGCTCGCTGAAGGAGCACAAACATACTGACCTTTGATTGATAGGAACCCTGAAGGGTAGGTTGTGACGCTCAGGCCACCGAGCGTAACAACAAGCATTGCTGAACCCCCTCACAATCAGGCCATGGTCTTCCAAAGCCTGGATGGCTTGGTTAAGGGTGGGGCCGACAATGTTGTTGTCGAAGCACCAGTTCATCTCAGTGATGTGCTCCTTAGGAGCCATGCTGGCGTATTCACGGGCCAGCGCTGCAATGTGCTGCCCAATCTGGACGGAGTGGTAGACCTCCAGCAGGTAATTGAGCTGCTTGCTGACGAGCAGGCTACTCTTGCGCAGTGTAGCGGGACGCTAGCTTACCTGGTTTGTTAGCTGTGAGGCTTGATGCACACAAAGTTGCTGTTGAGCGACTTGGGATTGTACTACGCTACAGGGGTCCTTATATACATGTAGGAGACCGTCTGACTAAGCTACTGTATAGTACCAATCCCGATGCATGTGATTCTATCTACAATGCATGTGTTACTCCTGTTACCCGGAGTACCGGTGTGTGAACTCGGCTGCCTAGTTAGGCGCTCTCTATTGTTCAACACTCCCCCTTGCTAAGTGCAGCGGTAGATGCGCGCAAGCATTAAATGGCGCATAGTGCAGCCGACTATGCTGGACTTCTAATCGTAGAATCTTAGTCCGAGCATTCCTCTGAATTTGAGGAATTTGATACGACCCAAGTTCTTAGTGAACAAGTCTGCCGGATTGTCATCAGTGCTTACGTAGAAGACTTCGACTTTCTTGTCTTCTACTAGCTCCCTCACGTAGTGGTAACGAATGTCAATGTGTTTAGACCGACGTTCCGTGATGGGATTGGAGCTAATGAATATTGCTCCCTGATTGTCCGAGCAGATGGGCAGCGGGCCAAGCTTGTAGCCGATCTCCTCCAGGAGCATCTTTATCCAAGCTACTTGTCGCGAGCAATCGCTCAGCGACATATACTCAGCTTCAGTGGATGACAGAGCAACTGTCTTCTGTCTTCTAGACAGCCAACTGAACGCGCCGTTCGCGAACTTTAAGAAGTGTCCAGACCGTGACTTTCTGGCTTCCGGGCTATCTGCCCAGTCAGAGTCAGTGCACGCCAATAATCCATTGCCGCTTTGTCCTTCATAAACTAGCGCATAGGATTTTGTACCAATTAAATAGCGGCAGATATACAGCGCTCTGTTTAAATGGTCCTGTGACGGATTTGCTGCAAATTGCGCAAGTAATGTCACGGCGTAGCAAATGTCAGGTCGAGTTCCAAGCATTAGGTATAGCAAGGAACCGATGACGGTCTGGTACTTGCTTCGAAGTGCTGCGTCAGCCGTGCCAGTATTGGCAACAGGCTTGTATCCAGCAGGGAGTGGAGTTGGCGCAGATTTAGCGTTCTGCATGCCACAGCGCTGCAGCACTTTCTCAAGGTAGGCGCATTGATCCAGATGGATTTCGCGGCCTTTCCGAGTTATGCGCATGCGCAGAAATTCCTTGACGTCGCCTAGATCGCGACACTCCCACTTCTTCATGAAGCGGTCCTTTAATGAAAGGACTAGGGTCTTATCTTTGCCACAAAATATGGCATCGTCTACATAGACAATGATCAGCACGAAGCGACCATCTTTTGTCCTATAGACGAATATTCCGGCATCGGATACGAGGCGTTTACAGCCAAGTTCCTTTAGGGACTCATTGAGGGTGCGCCACCACGCAAGCCCTGCCTGCTTAAGTCCATATAGAGCACGAAGTAACCGGAGTACTTTGTGCTCTTGGCCTGGT
The DNA here is from genome assembly GCA_022606075.1 of Fomitopsis betulina. Taxonomy (NCBI): domain Eukaryota; kingdom Fungi; phylum Basidiomycota; class Agaricomycetes; order Polyporales; family Fomitopsidaceae; genus Fomitopsis; species Fomitopsis betulina. Next base: position 89,606 of record JABYQK010000095.1, read on the forward strand.
ACTGCAAAACCTTCAGGCTGCTCCATATAGATTTCCTCGTCAAGCTTGCCATAGAGATAGGCGTTACGGACGTCGAGTCCGGAGACGTGCATATCCTCAAGCGCAGCTAAGGCGAGGATTAGGCGTACAGTCTCAAAGCGTACGACTGGAGAGAAGACCTGATCATAGTCAAGGCCTTCAATCTGGGAGTAACCCTTGGCGACCAATCTGGCCTTTTTACGACCGTCAGTTTTGACGTCGAATACCCAGCGGTTTTTAGTGACCTTTCGTCCCTTAGGACGGTCAACCAGTTCATAGACATTGCGCTTGCGAAGTGCCTCAAGTTCTTCGCGACACGCTGCCATCCACTCCTCAAGCTCCTTTTTAGGTAGCTTTAGTATATCGCGGAATGACCATTCTCTCGGGCTGGTCCCGTCTGGTAGATCGTTGTCGAGGGTGGGTAGCGCTTTTGCAAGCAGCAACTCGACTAACTTAACTCCCCCTTCCCGGCATAATTCTGCCAGTAGTAACTCAGCGCTTTGCGCTTCATCCTCATCGGATGGGGCGGACTCGACAGGTTCGTCGCGTGGAGGATGATTTGGCGCAGAACTAGGTCCGGGAACCTGTTGTCTTTGCTGCCTTTGTGGTCCGGTTTTGGTACGGGAGCTACCCGCATCCTCACCGACCATCTTTTTCCATCTCCCCTGATTTTCGATGTCCTTTACTATGTCTTGGGGCTTCCGCTGCTCACCATAGACATTACCTCTACGAGTTACTGGTCTCCGCTCCCTTGCTGAACGTCGCGGCTCCACTGGGGGCGCAGGGTGTTCTACCGGTGCATGGGGCGGCGGTACTGGGTCTACGGGCGCATCCTGCAGCTCCTGCTCATCGTCATGAACATGACCGTTTCCCCTTTTAGGAAGGTGATGTTTTGGATGATCATCGTCGTCATCCTCATCTACCTGAGGTGTGGTATTTGGTTGATTTTCTGGGATCATTTCTTCTCGAGGTGGCCAAACTCGAGTTGTACCCCGACGATTTGTCAAAGGGCACTTAGGAAACATAGTTTCGTCAAACATCGCGGTGGATGATCTGAACAAAACATTATCTGGTGCTCTCATGAAGAGCCATCCGCCAGTGCGCTCTGTAGAGCCATCTCCCCCAAGGTAAATCATCAGCTCCGATTTGGGCGATAAACCGTTTTTTCTAACGTCCTTTGGTATGAAGACGTACGCACCGCAGCCGAAAACGCGCAGGTGCGCCACAGATGGCGGCTCGCCGTTTATCAATTCGTAGGGGGTAAGCCAATTAAGGCGACGAATTGGCGTCCTGTTGTAAACATGGACTGCATGATCCACGGCGAATTCCCACCAGGATGGAGGTAGACAAGCATCATGGCGCATTGCCTCTGCTTTGTCCATGAGCGTCCTGTTGAAACGCTCAGCTCTGCCATTCTCCTGAGGAGTATGCGGCGAGCTCTGAAGGATCTCTATGCCATTATCCTTTAGAAGGTCTTTGAATGCAGCGGAGACGTATTCTCCCCCTGCATCAGACAACCACTTCTGCACTGTCTTTCCATATTTAGTTTTTACCATGGCTAGGAATTGCCTTGTGGCTGTAATCGCTGCAGATTTCTTGCGCAGATTTACAGTCCACGCGTGCGATGAAGCGTCATCATAGTACAGTATGTAATACTTGTACTTATGATAGGAATCTACTGGGAAGGATTTTAAATCCGAATGAATAAGTTCAAACGGTACCTTTGCCCGGTAGTTGGACGGCGGGAAAGACTTAGAGTGCATTTTCCCTTTTGCACATCCTTGGCATATTGGTGAGTCCTTAGGGATCTCCACCTTTCTGGGAAACCCAGATGTATGCTCCTTCGCCTTTGCAAGCACGTCCTTCGAAGGGTGCGCAAAACGGCGATGCATAGTCGAATAATCGACTTCATTTACGTTCACATAAATATTCTGAACGTTTTCACCCGATTCAGCCACGAGGGTGAAGGTGGTAGTATCCGGGTGCTGCGGTGTAAACCTGAATAAAGGTTTCCGCGCTCCTGGTTCATACAGACTGATATGCTGCGCTGTTGCGCGCAAGTCTAGTCCGTCTTGGAGGAACATCCCCAATGACAAGAGACGAGCCGAGCAATTCTCCATATAATAGACAGGATATAGGCGCGTCTGCAGCCATTGTTCGTCTATTTGGTAGTTTAGGAACACAGTTCCTTTAGCAATTATGCTTCCTACCGCTCCTTGTTGTGCTGTTTGAGTACGGATAGGAGTCTGGAGATACTCGAAGTCTGAGAAGTCTCTTATATCATTTGTAATGTGCAAAGATGCACCTGAGTCCAGTAGCCACTCATTCGCTGAAAAGCGACTTTTTCCTTTACCCTTACAACGTGAGCACGCAGCGAAATCGCGCGAATGAATACATTGTACATTTTTCAAGCCGCTACTAAGTACATTTACAAATGTCCGAGCGCCGTTGTGCAAGTTAGAAGCGGCTGTTAAAGCGCTGTTAGTATCTTGCTTAGGGTTAGGAATATGAGTGACGTACTCATTACCCCAGTCGTCGTAGCCATCGTATGGCTCCATGCAGCGGAGCTCACCCGTTAGCGGGTTCCGAAAGCTTTCGTCGACGATAGGGGGCGCAAGGCCCGCGGCCTGCGCTATCATGCCGTTTAGCTCGGCGTCGTGCGCGTCGATGTCTTCTTCGTCTGTTGCCCAGACGATGGACCTTTCTTCGGCGTCGCGGAAGTCGTCGTCCTCGCTGATGTATTCATCGCGCATGACCTCGTCGATGCGATCGGCCATGTCGTCGTCACTGAGCTTGCTGCGCTTTGAGGCGCGCGACTCGGTGTCCGAGGGGACTTCTTCGATGTGAGCGGAGCTCACGACTTCCTTCAGCGCGCGGATTGTCTCCGGCGTGCCGGCGACGTCCAGGTCCTTTGCGAGCTGGAGGGCTTCTCCGAGCCAGTCACCGCGAGCGCGCTTCTTGCCCTTGTTAGGAGCAGGTGCTGCGACCTTTCGAGTCCTGCTGCCCGAAGGCGCTAACTCGACGACGGTGCTGGTCGTCGGGGCGGGGATCGACACGGTGTCGGCGATGTGCATTTCTGCGTGCTCGTCGTGCGAATGCGGCTTACCACGGTTTTTACCGCCGCGCTTTCCCCTAGGAGTAAAGCCCTTGGCTTTCTCCTTGCCCTTGTCCTTCCACTCCTTCTTACCCGCGCTGCTGCTGCCCTCAGGGCGCTGCTGCTGCGAGAAGGATGGATTACCCTTTTTCTGCTTGATAGCAGAAATCTTCTGGGCGGACTGCTGCCCCTTGTTCTTCGACTGTTCCCAGGAGGCGGTTAAAGCGTCCTGGGCGCTGCTCGGCGTGAGATCTTTGATCTCAATCTTGTTGAGGGCCAGCTGGATAGCTGTCTCATACCGAGGTGGAGCGGCCCCCAATATAATCAGGGTTCTCATCTGCGGCGGCAGAGAGAGACCGGCTCCATCGAGCTCGTCGAGATTGCTCTGGATCTTTGAGATCGCAGGGCCGGGGTGCTCGTTGGCCGGAATACGGACGTTAACAGCTGCCTTGAAGAAGGCGAAAGCCCCCATGGCGCTAGTCCCTCCGTAGAGCCCTTTCAGGGTATTCCAGATCGTCTTTGCAGTCGTCTTGGTTCTGACGAGCTGCGCGACTTCGACGCTTAGGCGCAAGCGAATGCTGCCCATTGCCTTGGATTGCATCTGCATCCACTCCAGGACTTCAGAGCGATTGCTTCCGTCCGTAGCCAATGTAGGCTCATCGAAACCATCGGGCAACTCGATGAGAATCCAGACACCCTGCGACTGCAGGTATGCTTTCATCAGATCGGCCCATCGGCGGTAGTTCGATCCGTCGAGGACGGGGACGAGGTTCTGGAGCGAGTTGGACATTTTGTTGGTTAGTGGTGGTAGAGCGGTTGTTTGATATGGTTCTGTGAACGCATTATCAGCGCTCTGACTCATGCTGCCGATATGGCGCTATCACCACACTGGACTCATTTTTATGGGATGGCGACAGCAGAGCTGTGCCCGACCTGCAGCCATATAGGCGCAAAGTCTCCCCCTGACGTCAAAACCCCTAAGGGCGACGTCCAGGCAAGCTAACCTGACCCGCAGCGGACGCAGCCATAAAGGCGCAGTACCGCGCAGTGTTCAGGGCTCATAACCTGACGAGCAGGCTACTCTTGCGCAGTGTAGCGGGACGCTAGCTTACCTGGTTTGTTAGCTGTGAGGCTTGATGCACACAAAGTTGCTGTTGAGCGACTTGGGATTGTACTACGCTACAGGGGTCCTTATATACATGTAGGAGACCGTCTGACTAAGCTACTGTATAGTACCAATCCCGATGCATGTGATTCTATCTACAATGCATGTGTTACTCCTGTTACCCGGAGTACCGGTGTGTGAACTCGGCTGCCTAGTTAGGCGCTCTCTATTGTTCAACACTTGCTTTCCTCAACATCAGCAAGCATGGCTCTCTTGAGCTCTGCAGAACCAGAAGCAAGGATCTCCATGGCATCATGGAGTGTATGAGTGATGGCCGAAATCACCATGTATGGTGTGTTGCCTGGGATAGCTTGGTAAAGAGCATAGTTCGTGGTCTCAATGACCTCGATGTTGCTCTTCAGAGAGACTGCAGGAGTGGCCTCTCAAGAGGGCCCCGCATAGGAGACCCTGCTCGGCGTCGTTACCTCTGAAACTCCTCCAGAGGCAGCTCTTGATGTCTTGGTGCCAGGCCCGCTCTCCTTGCGAGGAGTGACACACACCATGCTATTGTCTTCCTTGTCAGTGGAATCATCATCACTGTCCTCGTCGCTCTGCAACGAGGTGTGAGGCTTCCCACTACTGTGTGAACGAGGATGATAAGGACGAACCTCATCATCAGTGTCTTTAATTTCCGTGTCCATGGGGGACGCGGCTCTCTCAGGCTGTTGGGGTGTGGGAGGGAGGTTGTCCCAATGTGCTCCTTCGGGGAGCGATGGGACAGGGGCTTCCGATGCAGACTGTGTTGAACTTCTACTATTTCATACATTATATAATCAGGCTCTCCTGATGAGGACTTATCTTATGTTCTGCTATGCTACTATACGTAGATTACATTCCTTTTCTTCTCATATATAGTTGATTATACCGAGTTCCATTTGGTATTCCACTCGGTATCCCTTCGGTACTCCATTCGGTATCGGAACTCCGCTCCCTTGTCATATGATATTGACGGTTATCTATAGTTCTGTTTACCGTCTTACTAACGCTTACTCATGAAGCTTACGATGATGACTCACGACTAAGGCCTCATCTGATAGGCATACTGTACGATCAGATAATGCCTTCCTCTCATGTATATATACTGGGCTCAGATGCCCTCTAATGTAATTGTTCCTTCATCTGCTTTCCTGTGTGCCTAACAGGACTCCCTCAGCAGTTCCCTCACAGGTTCGTTTCGCTGCCTTTACAGCCACTACAATTTCACTCCTTTCAACAGACTGTGGGACTCCGTAATCAAAGACAAAGTCCTCCTCCTCCTGAGGGAAGGTAGAGGGGACCACCTCTGACGACGACTGGGTCGCCACCAGAGTGTCTGCAACTAGGACGTGCACAGTTTCACCAGTAGGTGGAGGGGGGTCGTAGCCCTCCCCAAGAGGAGAGCTAGTACTGCCCCTGGTACGTTCACGCCACAAGGACGTGCGGGTAATGCCAGTCGCCTGGGCTTTGCGTTCACTGCCACTAGGGCAAGCATTGTAGTCCGCAGTTCGCATAGTGCCTGCCACTGCAGCACTTGTCGAACCGGGTCGAGCGGTCGAGGGAGTGTTTTCGGCAGGTTTGCCCTCGTTGCGGGTGGGGGAGGGGGTGGAAGTGGGTGGTAATTGTGGGCGCTTACCGGACATGATGGTGGTACGAGGTTAAGATGCGGTGCATGGGTGATTCAGCAATCACTACTCCCTTATATACGTCTGTACAATTTCATTACTTGAATGAGGACATAGACGAGGAGGAGGAGGGCACATGCCAACGCGTCGAACATACTTATGGGCGCTAATTTAGGTTCCTCTTTCGACACGTCGAACCTCCTCTTTCTCTTACCTCCTCCTCCTCCTCCTCCTCCTCCTCCTCCTTGTTGCTCCGCCAAACACGACATGGCCAACGACCTCTCCTACCTCATTGACCTCTCGCAGCCGTCTCTTTGGGCATCGGTCTTTGCCATTGCATTCAACCCGACCGCATGGAACATTGTTGCGCGCAATGGTGCGTCATCTCTGCCGCACAAGCCTCAGGCAGTGAATTTTGCATATCACAGAGTACAGAAACAAAACTATCACACGGATTCTGGGGAATGCCCGCAGGGGCTGCTATTTTCTTGCGCTCAGCATCTTCTCCGCAGGCATGCTCCGCGACTCGCTGTATGTCCCACCTGATTCTTCCACACATACCACGAACTCACACACCGAGACAGCTTCAAGCGTGCACTACAGCACCAGCCCAAGCACGCGATCCTACCCGCGCCCCTAGACACCATCGTCCCCGTCGTCCTCTTCGCCATCGCCCAGACGTTCGTGATCACCTCGACCTACGCGCTCGGCGTCACGGGCACTTTCCTCGGCGACTACTTTGGCATCCTCATGGACAAGCGCGTCGAGGGCTTCCCCTTCAACGTCCTCCGTAACCCCATGTACGTCGGGAGCACCCTCTCCTTTGCCGCGGTGTCGCTCTGGTACGAGAGCCCCGCTGGCCTCCTCCTAACGGCGTATGTCTACGTCGTGTACCTCATCGCACTGCGCTTTGAGGGGTAAGCAACTCGCTACTTTCCCGCCTTACTGTGTGCTGACTGCACTATAGCCCGTTCACCGACATGATCTACTCCAACCGCGCGGCACAAAAGAGCAAGCAAGAATCGAAGGAGCTCTAGACAGTTCTAGACGACCCCGACGCGACGCTGCCCTCAACGGGCCCCATTAATGACGACTCCCATGACAGCGACGTCCTAGATGAAAACACTGCACTCGTATGGGCGAGAGCGGGGGGTTTCAACAACCCATGCTACCACATGACACAAAGACATTACACTACGCTGGCATACAATACTTGGTACCGCATTACTGTATAGGGTACTAATATGAGGGTTTTGTCAAACTCCGTCAGAATCTCCGGGCTGTAGATCATGGGCAAAGTAAACATGCCCAGGTTCACCGGCAGAACTCAGGGCCAGGGAAGAAGCTATAAAAAGAAGTCCACTGAGAGACACTGCGCGTTCTACGACGCCGTTCCATTGCTGAACCTGTACCGCTCTACCGCCTCATCCCAAAGCTTCTTACAATCCACCTCAGCACCCAGCCTCGCCGCTAACAAGAACGCGCCGCTCAGTTTCCTGTGCCAGTCCCATCAGAGCCCGTCAAAACAACTACAAGAAACACACCTATTAAGACTGTATGTCTCCGGAGGAGGGGGCGTGAGCCGGTGCTGGAGCATGACCGGGATCTGCGCCCGGATCCGCGCAGTGATGTCCGCCCACAGCGAGCCGGGCCCGAAGGCGACTGGCTGGGGCGTCCCCGCCTTGAACGGCGTCGCGAGCAGCGTCATTGACTGCACGTGCGCGTCCAGCATCAGCTGTCCGTCGGTGCAGAGATCAGCTCGGGAGGGCGGAGAGAGGGTGGGGGAGACGCGCCTCGTTCTCTGCGCCGGTGAGGTATCCAAGCTTGAGCGACCACGCGATGCACGCGTCGCGGTCGTCCGCGGCGGCAGCCTGGAGAAGGCGCATCCATTTGTCCATGAACTCCGTCGAATACTCGCGCGTCGCGCCAAAGTCGACGAGCTCGATCTGTGCGCGGTCGTCAGCTCCCGCGCAGCGCGACAGAGTGGAGGGGGCGCACCTGGCGCGTGTGTGGGTTCCACAGGAAGTTGGTCCAGTTCGGGTCCGTCTGCATCAGACGGAACGCGAAGAGCTCTCTCAAGCACAAGTCTACGACACACGTCGCGATCTAGCCCCTTGTCAGCGCACACGGTAGAGAAGAACAGCTCGCGCTCACATGATTGCGATCCTCCTGGCTGAGCGCACTGATGAACGACCCGCCGACGCTCACACCCCCGACGTGCTCCATGACGAGCACGCGCTCCGTGCTGCCGTCCCAGATCCATGGCACCTTGAAGCGCGCGTCCCCGCCCAGACAGCCCGGCCCCGCGAACCGCCGTGCGAAGCCCGCCTCCCGGCCATAATCGCACTCGTCCGCAAGCTCCGCCTTCATCACCTACCGCCCGAGCCCGTCAGCTCGCCCCCGCACCGAGAGTCGTGGATGTGACGCACCTGGATCGTGCGGTCGAGGAACAGCCCGCGCGGGAGCAGCCGTCCCGCAGTGAGCAGCATCTTGACGTACCCGAGGTCGGTCTCGATGGAGTCCGCGATGTTCGGGAACTGGATCTTCACCGCGACCTTCGCGGGCGCGCCAGTCGGCGAAGCGTGCGCCGCGAGCACGGCAGTGTGCACCTGCCCGATAGACGCCGCAGCGAAGGGCAGGCGGTCGAACGACTCGAAGTTGTCCTGCCAGGAGGGTCCTAACGAACGGCGGAGCACTTCCTGGGAGATGAGGTGAGAGTGGGTGTGCGGTGTGATGTGTAGGGACCGACCTCCATTTGCCAGTCGGGCATGTAGTGCGCGCTGTCCTGGACACGTCGGAAGATGTCTTCTATCTCTGGCGGGAGTACATGGCTATCTTGCGCACATGAGCATCAGTGACGCGCTCAATGGAGCGAGAGAATACCTTGGATGCTCATGAACTGCCCAATCTTCAGCGCCGCACCGCGCAACTGGGTTAGTTTGGAGACGAGGCGCTTCACATTGCCCTCCGTTAGCATCAGCGAAGGCGCATGCTTCTCCCCAGGACTGGTGGTACGTTTGAGCAATTCTGTCGCGGCGCCATATCCCAGGGAGGCCGCGAGACCTTGGTGCGAAGTCAATAGATGTGCATCGAAGGGCGCATATACACACCTCCGTAATGGAAGAACCTGCCAATCCGCGAGGATGGTACTTTAGACGATTGCAAGTGACGTGTGGGGTATAACTGGGGCAGCGAGTAGGTTCTCGTCGGAAAATGCGGCACATGAGAACTCACTGTTTCTGTCAAACTAGGTATGTCATTGGCGGATACCTCGGCGGTGACCGGGGAAGCCTCATGAGCCATAGCCCTGTTGAGCCGTTCTCGTGAAGGATCTTCTTCAGAAATCATCATTACTGAATTGCTGGAGGGAGTGTGCTGGGTACTGGTGGGGGCATGGAAGATAGGCTGTTGTGTGAGTGTATTCTGCTCTAGTATAGGAAACGAAACACCCCGGGTGAATGCAGGTAGAGGCGGAGCTATAGCCTCTTCAACAGGGGCCTGAGACAGAGCAAGCTCATCGTGAAGAGCAGGGAGGTTGCTGGACTGAATTTTGGTGGCCACAGGATGAGACTGGTGGCGGCGCACTTCCTTGCGTACGGCCCCTTCGGTACCGAGATCAGCAGCAGATGCTTGCAGCACGGCCGAGAGTAGCGAACGTTGCTTCTCGAGCTTGCCACGAAGCTCATCCGGGACAGGCTCAGGTCTTGCTGCCCTAGACCAGTCGTTCACGGGGATGCTAGAGGCAGCCTGTGTAGCGCGTATGTGGGCAGCGTGTGACAGGACATCGCAGACAGCGTGCGCAACGCAGAGCCAGTGGTAGAGAGGTCCTGGGGGCATTCTCCCTGTCGGCCAGCGGCGAGCAAAACCAGGATGAGAGTCGAGCGAGGGAGCAGGAGGACGTTGGCGAGCGAGCGCTAAATCGCGAGACCTGCGTGACGCGCTCAGACGCGTCGATCTCAGATCTCAGATCTTCGGATTTGATGCGATCGCCCTTCCTCGCGAGCGCCCGCCGCATCGCACTAACGGTACACTCCGACCATTCACAATATCAATCCAAAAGCTCGCCGCAATCTCGCTGAATACACTGGCAGTCGAAGGAGCACGCCCTAGTTGGCGGGTTAGAAGGAAGGAGTCGTCAGGTGGATGTAGGTGCTTGGCAGAGAGGAGGGAAACAAACCGAGGCGAGACACAAAGGAGGACAAGACGCGCTGGGATACAGTGATCATGGCCGTGTACTGAGAGGGAGGGGTGCGTGGTGCTGTACACACGCAAATCAGCACGCAAACCAGAAACTGGATTGGAAGTGCAGTGTATATGCATGTCCTGACGCTCGACCCCTTGCATTCGCCTCCTCCTCGCAATGAGGAAGATGATGTTTGCGTCGATTTAGTCATAGGCACTCTTTCCGCCGAATGATTGCACTGAAATCATTCAAATGCGCTCCGACACTCCGTAGTCGGTGGTGAAGACGAACGCGGCTGAAATGGGGCACAGTACCGAATCATGCATTGCCAACACGGTTCCTATAACACGATAAGTTTACGTGCGTCGCGCATCCTGCAGCTTCCCAAGCTCTCGCAGTACGTTGTTCCAGCCAGCGGTGCCCTCAAATGCTCGTCCCTCCCTGATGCATCGCTCGACCTCGAGTTGCGGAAAGAGCTCATCGAGGAAGCAAGCTAGTTTGGACACGTCCGCCGGCGCCGCGACTTGCTCAGGGTCGAGAATATGTAGCTCCCGTAGCGCGTGCCCAACGATCTCGCGGCCGGGCTGGGACGCCGGCGTTGCCAAAGAGAAACCACCAGTGCTGAACTCGCCGGAAACTCGCCGCACAGTCAGGCTCTGGAGCCCTGGGGAAGCACGCGCGAGCGCACGGAGCACCTTTAGAGTGAGGATGGCTGCCGAGACGGTGAGCCGCTCGAGCACCGGCAAGGACTCGACCATGTCCGGAAGGGCCATGCTCTCCAGTTCTGTGCCATAGGACAGGTGAAACTCGAGGTCGCGTAACTGGTGAAGCGTGAAAAGGGGCCGAACCAGGGAGTAAAAATGCTGACACTCCTCTTCGACGTCGAGGGAAACCATGCGCAGGGACTCTGCGTTCCGGTCGCATAGCATACGAACGATGCCAGGAAGAACAGATGAAAAATTGGTCTTTGGTCCGCCCGACGAGCGGCGGTGGTACAAATCGATGTCCGCAAGTTCCGGTGCATTGATAGCGTCCAAGATGGTGGCGATCGCGGCTACGTACGTATAGATTCGCAGACGACGCAGTCTTGCGAACGGCTGGATGTCGGCCTTGTCCCAAACCAACCGAATATATCGTAGTGGATAGAAGGTGTAGCATGACTCAGCATGGGAAATCTTCAGCTCGGTGAGCTCTGGTATTGTGGAGACCGCGAAGAGGGCACCCCTCATCTGCACAGACAGTGACTCCGAGATTTCCATGCGTCGGATGTTCTGTGCGATGAAGGATGAGGATGGAGCCAGTGCAAGCAACTTCCAGAAGCCCTCGTGCCCCAGTGGCCGTACCGTGAGCTGTTCGAGGTCGGGGAGCATGCGCAATACTCCATGGATAATTGCTTTGAAGGCATGCCGCCGAGCACGAAACGCGTCAGCTGCAACGTCTGTGTAATTATGGTCATCGTCGTTGCTGGAATAAGCAAGCCTGAGGGTACGGATTGTGGGTGTGACAACCGTTAACAGCTCCGATGTCGGATGATGCCAGACGAGCTCGCGAATATTGGGGAAGAGCGGCCTGCCATTTGCAGATCGTTGGAGGAACGTAAAGACGGAAGGATCCCATGTCATCTCGGGCATGCGAGGATGGCGCAAGGTATGGATGAGCCGCGCATCTAGTGTTCAAAGCGCGAGAACTCCTGTTGTGAGAGTGGTCCCGGTAGATATAACTGCAAATCTATTCCGTTCCAGCTGAATCGCGTGTTATGGGAGACGGACTCACATAAGAGTCGAAACTTGCATACTTAGCATACGGCCCCAAGTCTACCTATGTGTACCAATCCTCATTTGCATGCTCGCCGCCATCATCCGGGTCCATCAGGTCGGCGCGATACTTGATTCGGTTCTGCGTGAGGGTGGGCAGGATGGAGCAAGCATGCATAAGTTCTACGTCTTCCCAGAGGACTTGGAGAGCCGGCAGGTGGAGGGCACGACAAGCACGAGCACACCTCGAGAGCGCTGCAGTCGCTGCTCTCCTTTGGGGTGGACTATCAAGCTGGGACGGCGACAGATGTGCAAAAATAACCTCGACCAACTCTTGTGGAGTTTGCGGGGTAGCTGTGAGCGTGCCGGTGGTAATTTCCATGATCTTCGATTGCTGTAAGTCGCAACAACTCGTGGTGGCCCACAATCAAACAGGAGGAGGAGGAGGGTCCATTTAGCCACGTCACACATACTAACTTATGTACATGTAACATGCGACCCGTTACAGGATCGACGCATCTGCCATGGCATGCTGGTAAAATGTCGATGGCTGCTTTCAGAGCTACCTTCGCTCTTGTGCAGCCTTGGTCTTCACTTGCTCGAATTTATACACTTCTCAGACTGTGCGGAAGACCATGATCCCTGCACGTACAGGGTACGGGCGTACCACTGCAGATCTTGCCTACACCGAGTGGACATCACATACATCGTCAGCAGGATTGGCGAAGATAGCGTCGACTCACTTACAAGGTGCAAGAATGACCAAGGCGAAGCAATCTACGAGACCCCATCATCGTAGCTCACAGGTGTCTGTTCAGCACTTTTCAGTGCGCTGTACTACATTGCGAGGAAGTCACACAGCATAGCGTGCATCCCAGCCCCGCCCATCCTGAATACTCCCCTCCCCTCCCCCCCCTGCACCATGACGTCGATATCCTCCGGCAGGAAACCGAAGGAGACATCTTGGGTTGTTGTTGAGGCGTGAGGACCGTGTCTGTGCCGATGGTAATGCGAGAGCGGGTGTCAGACCCATTTCGCAGAAGCTCGTGTGTTCGCTTGCTATAGGCCGCGCAGCATATCTAGGCCCTATACGAAGATCCTCCCCTTCATTCAACGAGGTCATGTTTTGGGGAGAGGGTCTTGCAAATGACACGTCGGCCCGGCGTTGCGCTAGCTCCCACAAGCCGATCAAACACGCTGTGCGTAGTGCTTGACTCGCGACCATTGCCCACGGTGCCAGTGACTCATGCATATGCGCGGGCTCTTCCGACCAACCATCGTTCTGATGACAGCGGCCTAGTTGTTGAAGATTTGTTCGAGGTCGACCATTAGCTTCGGTGAAATTTGAAGGGTGTGGTTGTATGCGTGAGTTCTAGTTATTGACAGACAGGCCATAAGTGCGGCCTGTCGAAATCAGAACATTGATGAGTATTGACCAAGGCCATAAATAAACAGATCAAAACGTACACTGCAGACTGTCCGAAACATACAAACAAACATCGACATGTTCATCGTTTGTTCGGGAATTCCCCTCGGATACACAATATCAGCCACATCGAGGTCCAGCGATAGAGTGGAAGAGACCTGGTACTCGAGGCTCCAGAGCCCAGGTGGCGACACTGGGCAACGATACAGCGTGACCATCACCTGATCACTTTGAGACTTGTCGACTGTACGTCGTAGAGAGTGTGTTCGAAGGCATCGGCAGCCGTCGGCAGTGTACAGCAACAACAAGACATTGTAGCATGTTGCACAAACAAGCGTCGGGGATGTACACTATCGAATACACGGTGCTTTGTAAGCTCACAGCTGCGCTTGTGGGCGGAGGAAAACTCGTGATGGATGGTAGATTGGTCTTGGAAGCTCGACTCAGCGGACCTACTTCTTCTTTTTCGGCTTCTTCTTCTTCACTCCACCAGACGCGACACCCGCAGGGCTGGGAACAGGGGTTGTAGTACGCTCTGGCGCTGCACGAGACACATCGATTTGCGATGGCGCTGCTTGTGGCTTCGGTTTTCGGTTCGTCATCTTCTGCATGAGCGAGAGGTTCAGGGCTTCAAATCGATTGAGGAATACAGACGAAGTCGTCTTGAATTTGAGGCACTGAAAATCATGCGAAGATGAGTGCCGATGTGCAAGGAGAGTGATTATACGACTCACAGTGGTGTTGTCCGTGATCTTTAGCACCAGCTTTGCGTCTGCAGCCCTCCATTTCACGCAATATCTCGTCTAAGCCTTACGATCAGCCAGCAAGCGTTCATAAACGAGGCGATACTCACTGTTTCCGGAGACTTCTCATAGAGGGCCTCCGCCGCCTCCTGATAATCCTGCCAGGACGAGAGGTAGACCATGGCAGCATGGAGGCCTGAGTGCACGAACTAACGGGCGCCTCAGAGTGTCCTTGCACAACAGGTCACATGATTCTGCCTGGACCCCGCGCTAACCCCGCGCTGTGTAGACGCCAGGAGCCGGCGTGTAGGGACTTGGTCAAACAAACAGCTCGCTAGTCAGTCCTGTATTTATTCCCTCTCTCCTTCCACCACACGCACATCTTCACCTTCAATGGCGGAACCACAGAAGAAACGTGAGTGCACCAGGTTGCCAGTGCTGCGACGGCCACGTTGATTGTGGTCATACCGTAGCCCTCCCCTTCATCGCCAACTTCACAGCGGGAGCGATCGCTGGTATCTCAGAAATTCTCACATTCTATCCCCTTGGTGAGTCTTGTTGTTTGAGGCCAAGACAGACGAAAGTAAACTGTGTGTTTAGATGTCGTGAGTCCGTTCACCCGCAATTAACTCATGAACCCACTACGACGAGAGCTAGGTGAAAACGCGCATGCAACTTGAGACGGGAAAGTCCCAGCATGGTCTCGTTGGTGCCTTCCGAAACATTATCCGGGAAGAAGGGTACGCACGCTAGTCACACGACGTTCATCCTCTCATGTAGCCGCACCCCAGCTTCGGACGTCTGTACAGAGGTACGAGGTCGTCTCCGAACTCGGAGCGTATATTTACTCTCTGTTGCAGGTCTTGTTCCGCCACTGCTACTCGAAGCACCGAAGCGCGCGACGAAGTTGTACGTGCTTCTCCGGGACTGCGTCATAGAGGTCGTCTCACACGCTTACAGCGCGGCAAATGACTTCTGGGGCAAGACGTACCTCAACCTCACCGGCGAGTCGAAGATGACCCAGCAGCTCTCTATCCTCACCGGCTGCAGCGCGGGCGCGACGGAGAGCTTCGTCGTCGTCCCGTTCGAGCTCGTCAAAATCAGGTGCGTTTGTGTGGGGCTTCGCGAAGCCGTGCGAGGCTCATCGGCGATTGCAGGCTCCAGGACAAACTTAGCACATACGCGGGCCCGATGGATGTTGTGAGAAAGGTTGTCCAGAAGGATGGTGTGCTGGGGCTATATGCTGGTATGGAGGCCACGTTCTGGAGGTACGCCTATATCGCCTAGCCCGGACTTCCCTTCCAATGATTCCTACACAGGCACTTCTGGTGGAATGGTGGTTACTTTGGCTGCATCTTCCAAGTCCGCGCGCTACTCCCCAAGCCTGAGGTGCGTGTGATATGCTTGCTAGCTTAGGATCATCGGCTTACTCGTCCCATTCTAGACCTCCCAGTCAAGGATCATGAACGACCTGATTGCGGGTTCAGTCGGCGGGTTCGTTGGTACTGCAATCAACACCCCGTGAGTACTTCCGTCGCTCGGCTGAATGCGCGCTCACTGACGAATCGTTTAGATTCGATGTAAGCACCGCTTGGACTAGACATCGCACCATTTTCACCCTTCTTCAGGTTGTCAAATCCCGTATTCAAGGCACCACGAAGGTCCCAGGCATCGTGCCCAAGTACAATTGGACATACCCCGCGTACGTCGTTACGACATGTCCCGGCGTCCGTGCTGACTCTGTTTAGTCTGGTGACCATCATGCGGGAAGAGGGCCCGGTGGCGCTGTACAAGGGCTTTGTCCCGAAGGTGCTCCGACTAGCCCCGGGCGGTGGTGTCCTCCTGCTCGTCGTCGAGGTGACACTCGGGTTGTTCCGGCAGAGTAAGCGTCCCTGCTCTATCAGAGTCATCGTATTTACTGACATGCATGGACGCAGTGCTCGGGCCACCCTACATCTAGACTGGGTGTAAAATATAGACAGACAGAGTCGACACCGAGGTGCTCGGACGGTTCTGTATTATCGGCATCAGATACATTCGCGGTCAGAAATACAAACTCGTTTTACTTTCAACATGATGACGCTATACCACTAATGGGGATGCGACCCGGAGGTACCGGTCTAAGCGTTACACAATAGGTTTTCTACTCCTTGTCCCGTCGCGCTTCACACGTTGAGCTCCGCCTTCCCGCCCGTGTTGACACTCGTCTGCAGCTCCTTGTCCGCAAGAGCCGGCGCGACCCACTCCTTCAGGAACTTGTCCACCTGCTCGGGTGCGCGGCCGATGAAGCTCTTCGGCTCGAGGAGCTCGCCGAGCTGGCCCTTGATGGGGTCGAAGTATGGGTCGGCCCGGACGCGGTCAATCAGGTCGTTCTCGAGGCCCTCCGCCTTCACCTGGTGCGCCGCCTCGTGCGAGAGAACCTGCCCAGCCCAGCCCGATCAGCCTCTTTTTCAGACAGCAACAACAGGCCAAAGAGAACATACCCGGATCTTCTCGTGCGCCTCCTGGCGGTCGCCGCCGGCCTTGACGATGGCCATGATGATGTTCTCCGTGGCCATGAACGGCAGCTCCTGCGCGATCCGGCGTGCGATGACCTTCGGGTAGACGACGAGGCCCTCGGAGACGTTCTGCAGCGTCGTGAGCACGATGTCTGCGGTGAGGAACGCCTCGGGGAGCGTGATCCGCCGGTTCGCGCTGCGCGGGTCCGGCCGTCAGCGTGAGGGTGGGGAGAAGATGGGTAGGCTCACCTGTCGTCGAGCGTGCGCTCGAACCATTGGACGCTCGCGGTCATGAGCGCGTTCTGGTGCAGGACCATCAGGTGCCGCGAGAGGCTGCAGATGCGCTCGGAGCGCATCGGGTTGCGCTTGTACGCCATCGCGGACGAGCCGATTTGCGTCGACTCAAACGGCTCCTCCACTTCCTATGGGATTATGCGCGTCAGCGTGCGGAAGTGGTAGATAGCGTAGGGGGATGCATGCCTTGAGGTTGGCGAGGAGCCGGAGGTCGGTCGCGAGCTTGTGCGCAGTGGCGCCGAGGCTCGCGAGCGGCGCGAGGACGTCGATGTCGAGCTTGCGCGAGTAGGTCTGCGAGGTGACCGGGTAGGCGTAGCTGAACCCTGAGAGTTCTGTTACGAGCCGGTCAAGCTCTTCGACCTAACATAGAATGAGTGGTAGGGGATAAGCGGGGAGGGGTATACGTGCCTTGTCGTGATCGCCGTCGAAGAGGGTGAGGAAGCTCGCCTGTGTGCCTGTGGTGCCTTTCACACCACGGAAACCGAGGTCATCTCGGGCTCGTTTGATGTTCCGGAGGTCCCATAGGAGCTCCTACCATAGGTTGTCAGTGATGTAGGCTACGAGATGTCGGTTTCGATTTACCTGGAGCCATAGAGTGGCACGTTTACCGACGGTCGTTAACTGTGCGGGCTGGAAGTGGGTGAAGCCCAATGTAGGAAGGTCACGGTACTGTGCGGCGAAGGCGGAGAAGCGATCGATGACTACGGCGAGCTTCCCAAGTAGCAGCGTGAGTGCTTCGCGGAGGAAGATCAGGTCTGCATTGCTGGAGCATTGTCAGAAAAGTTGACCTGCAGTGGATAGTTGGTACCCACTCTGTGACATAGCACGACGTTGCTCCCAGGCTTTCCGAGTCAGTGTTTCAGTTGTTTGTATCACTAAGATGGGTATATGTGTTACTGACTGGATAATACCGGCCGCGGCTGGTGCTACTTGTCCGAAGGTATGGACATGAGCCATGACATCGTGCCGACGCTTCTTTTCTTCTGCAGCAGCGATCTCGAACTGCTCTACGTTGAGATGCTACAAACGGTGGTTTCAATTTTATTGGGTGTTGAGCAGCATGCGAAGACATACAAGGTTATCCCTCATTTGCTCTATAGCCTCTTCCGGGATGGGCAAGCCGAGCTGCTTCTCAGCAATGGCGAGGTTCAGCCACAACTTGCGCCATGTATGAAACCGGTTCTAGGTATGCAAGAGCTGGCTCAGGTTTATGAAACGAGTGCAGGGCATTGGGGCGCACCTCTGCAGAGAATAAATGTGCCATCTCTTTGCTTGCATATCGACTATTGGAGAGGCCCGGACATTAGACAATCAGTAAGTACTCCTGACCAGATTTCACACACCTCGAAAGTGGCGTTTGATAGGTGTTGTAGGCCTCCATGTTTCTGTTGCGCGATAAGGGGGTTACTATGCCTGTGGAAGGAGAGTCTGTGCGTACGGTTAGATATGGTCGCAAAGTTAGATCGCGTTGGCGCGCGACGGTAGCACCCTGGAAATCTGAAGATCTGAGGATCTGAGATCGACCACCGTCCGCGGCAGTCCGAGTCTCGCCAACAGGCGGCAGCCCGAGTTCGACCCAAATTCGCGATCGTCTCTACTGCGCTGTATTTATTGCAAACCTCTCGGTACAGTAAACGTCGGCTGAAGGAAACGACTCGTATGTTTGCATCGTCTGCAGGACCAGGGGATTTTGCTAACAAATCATACAAACATTGAATTTCCGTTAGGAGCTCAAGTTGAACACCGATATACGACCGTCCTCTCCCCTCCTCAAAAAGTCGTATTTCCGGTCAGCCTAGGGGGACAACTTGATCCCTGGTGTGCACTCTCTAGCAGGCCGCCAATCGCTCCGAGAAGATAACGTGCACTACTATTGGCGTCCTCAAGCCGCCATCCTCATGTCCGATGCGGACAATTCCTCGCCATCGTCGTCGCTCACGACCCTACTACCCGAAGAGGACTGCAGTCAAGATACATCAGTGCTACGCGGGGCGAGGGTCGACGCTGAGAGGGACCCACAGGCTTGACAGTCGGCTTCGTGGTAGCGGGCCTGACTGGCCTCCAAGGCCGCACAACGGTCGGCTTGGTGATGATCCCCGCGATCGGGGATTCCAGAGTAGAGATTGAACCAGGAACTGGTGTGGGCTGCGATGCACCCGCTTGAGCTTTCTCGCGCGGAAACATGATGACATTGTTCGTGTTCTTAGCGTCTGTTGCGGTAGTCGTTCTCGAAGTTGTGGTACTGACAAGTGTTGTCCAGTTATCGAGGTCTGGTTCGTATTGAACATCGCTGCACTCACCTAGCGCTCGAGCCTGCCTGTGTCCTCTCGATAGGGAACTCGATGATCTTGCAGGTGCCTTTGCTGTCTAGCGTTGTGCGCATACTTGGCGTGTCGATGGTCAGTCTCACGGTAGCCTCTCAGTGTACGTTTTCAACACCTTTATGTATGCATACGGTGAGCTTGGGGGTGTGCAGTGAATTCAGAAGCCGATGAACCACACTATGAAGGGGCTATCACAGGGGCATTGCATCCTTTCTCAGGGTGTCAAGAAGACATGCAAGCCGGTGCGTGGGCATCGCCAGTTTTAAAATTGAACCTTTTCCTAGCCTCCGATATCAGCTTGCATTGCATCTAACGCATCACCTGCCTCGATCAATCGTTAGCTCCAAGAAACAGGGGTTGCTTTTCATGGCGACATGGTCAGCAGGAAAGAGAGGCAGTATTGCACCAAGTGTGTGGTGTCACATGTTATGAAGTACCAGACCGCGAGAGCTTTCTGATGAGGCCTGAGGGCCTGCCCGAACACATGTGTACCACCAGTCAGCTGAATATCGTTTTCATGGTGTTGCCTGGGTTGCTACAGCACACGACTTAAACGAGTGCGGGTCCTCAGCTCAGCCACAGCACCGCCGCGTAATTATGTACAGTCAGGTGGCTACTGCCAGCGCTGGGTTCGTCGCTTCTCTTCCTTTCACTGACATCTTCGTGTTCTTGATACAAAGTGACATCCTCTGAAGATGCGGAATGACACAAAGAAGCTGGCCCCTATGGTAAGTGTCTCCAATTGACCAACTTACTCGCATAGAACACTTGATTGCTGATTCGGAATATACTGAGACACTCTTGACAGATGAGAAACTCATTCAAGTCTATCGTTATTCACGGTCTCGTGAAAGACAATAGCGGCGCATATGCTCCTATCGTGATCGAGGGAGGATCCCTATGTGTACCGCTAAAGGTGAACTTGGGGGTGTGATGAGCACGCTGTATGCATTGCGTCTGTGGACATGTCACGGTCCTCGCCTGAGGTATCGCAACTCGCACTCCACAAAATGGTCATCAAGGTTGCTGCGCAAACCTCAGGCAGGATCATCGCAGAGGAGAGGCAATCATGTACGAACACCTACTGGGCCTGCAAGGCATAGTGATTCCACAATGCTACGGGTACTACAGGCGTACTATCAACTTGCAAGACTACGTTGTCAAACCATGGAATCCACGATGCAAGTTCCCGAGAACGCGCGACGATCTCGACATATTCGACATGCCGAATACCTGTGCAAGCCTCAATGTCTTGCTACTCGAGTATGTTGGCGAGAGGATCACGAAAGGCCCTTCCACAAGTGAAGAGGAGCTTCGGCAAGTAGACGTGGCTGATTATATGGTTGTCATGCAGTCTGATTGCTTTAAAACCGTGGAAATCAGGACTATGCCTGGACATATGTACGACGAACTCAGTCATCTCGGCGTTTCCGATTGCGATCTGTGGGTCGAGAACATACTCCATGTCAAAACTCCAGTTGATGATAGCGGCCCCCGATCGCCGCTGCACGAGCAACGGTATAGCTACCGCTTCATAGATCTCGAGTCCGCCGAAGTGCAAAACAAACCATCGGAATACTTCATGCGCATGGAAACCAAGGGCGTCGAGCTTGATAAAATAATCAGATACGTCGTACAGAGTTGGAAGGATTACCCTGGGAGTCGGGGCGCAGGCGGTAGAGGATAATAGTTTCTTGATCACGACGGTGACCTTTTGGCGAAGAATCAATGATGCTCAAACTACATACATATGCATATTCAAAAACACCCACTCCTTAAATGTGTCGCCCCGTCTCGCAGCGCGAGTGGTCAACGTGTAGGATCAAGCCTACTGGAGCTTGGAACGTCGCAATGCCTCTCAGAGCATCCAGCCAGCTCTCCGAGCAGCACCTGCAACGGTATACTCTTCCCATGCACCGATCTTCACGACGTCTGCGCTGTGACCTTGCCTGATGTGTACAAGCGCAGCTCTTGCAGCGGATGACTCTGTTGCCAGAAGCGCAGACTGATGGCCATCTGAAAGACACATTGCACGTATGCACCGCAGAGGAGGGCAGATGGGGCGGCCGTCTGGAGGGCGTCGAGGGAGAGCTTCGGGACCGCGATGTCGAGATGCTTCGGCAAGGCCTCGAGCGTGGTACGCACGGAGATGTCCATGGGGACCTGGTCGGGTATGTCGACCACAAATTCTCGTAGGCGGCGGAGCCCGAGCAGCGGCTCGATGAGCGTCCAGAACTTGAGGTGCGCGCGCCTTTGCATCTCTGGCGGCTAAGGATATCCTGAGGTGCGACGGTTGAAGGAGTTGTCTACGTCTGCTTGGGGAGACTACCTCAGCCCCTCCAACTCGAGTTCAACGGCTTGATCGAGTGAGCTCCAAGTTGTCGGGTAGAGAGCGAGGCGAGCCGTATCAGCGGATGTCGAGGCCACCAAATCGTCGCCTCTTCGTGGGAAGAGGCAAAGAGTCGTCTGGTGAGCACTCCTGCATCTCTGGTCAACTACATTGTGCCCGCCAGGTTGCGAAAACAGAGTGGCTTGCGTGCACGGATACGGAAGTAAACTGTCTGGAGGAGCAGCTGGCCGAAGCCTGAGCCTGTCCTAGTAGTCTAAGCTTAAGTCCGATCGAAGTCGCGCCTCTCACCGCCGCCTGAAAAAGAGGGTGGGTACAATACCGGCATGTATAATCCTCATGAAACACCCTAGATGCACTGTGGCGATAATGGGGTCGGTGGGCGGGTCCTCTTCGCGGATAGTATATAGCCAGGTTGTCAACTGTCCCCTTCGCATGACTTCGCAAAGACACATACATTCATTCGCGGGTAGTAGATGCATTGTCTGGGCTTGTGTGGAAGGACGAAGGGGCGGATATAGTCGGGCGCGCTACGATTGGATGTTCGATGTTTGGTCGAACGTGCAGCCTCGCCGCCGCCTCGGCTCGTTTCTGCTCCACGACCGCATGATCCCTTCCAGGGGCTTGCCTAGGTCTGCGGTCTCTCGCTCGCCGATGTCGATGTTGCCCTCGGTCAACCACTTGTGGAACGTCGATTATCACGATTATAAGAAGCCAACGCGAATACATCCTCTCGCACGGTAGCTTTCAATGAAGAATCAGCACGGGGCTACCCTGCAGCGTCTGCTACCGCTTCTTGTCCTATCAGGGATACAGGGTCGACCCAGGTGATGCCTACTGACGGTGTTTCTCTCCGGCGACGCGCGAGGATGGGGCAGCGGATGTCGAGAACGGCGGGCAGGTCCCAGATAAGGAGGGCTCGCGTCACCGATTCGCAGGCACTCCGGCCATCCATCCGCAGGGCCAGGTCTGTCCATCAGTCGAATTCTAAACTCCTTCATATAAGATACTCCAATCCACGCTGCCGGCCCTTTCTACCACCCGCTCGCCTGTGACGGCCTCAGCGATCCTCGTCCTGCCCAGAGTTTTCTGGCTGGCACCATGACCTCTATAGTTGACCTGCAGAACATCGGCAAACCCGACCCTCGTCGCAGGCATGTCAGGAGTCTGACAGGTGAGCATTGCGATCATGTTTGGTCAACGCCCGCTTTGTGGGGACAGGATGAAGCCTGTTCCTGTTCGAGCGGTGTCTCTCCGCATGCATCGCCACCAATCGTCAGGACCATAGCTCTAGCGATGAGTAGCCATACCTCCAAACCGACCAATCCGGATATGATTGCCGAACTTGCCATCGAGGAATCATCCAGACTCTCGGTGGAGATTTTGCGCATATATGCAGCTTCTAATACCTGTGTGCAGGATATACACCGGAAACAGACGAGTCGGGCAAGGAAAAGTGGCCGAGAGGCGATGAGAAGGCATGGAAGGAGAGTATGCGCGGTCTTCACAAAGGTGAGCACCACAGGATACCAAAGAGAGAATCATGCTTAATATTAGAGCAGATGTGCCTGCCATCGCGAAATCGGTGGTCAACCACGTCCAAACGTCCCTCGCTCGCCAGGCGTACAACCTGGACAATTTGGGTGCATATCAAGCCGCCGCCCTGTCCGTGCGGGATAACCTCATTGTGAGTGCGCCTGTCTCCCTCCCGCATCGATGTAATCTAACTGGCTCTCAGCTGAACTGGAACGACACCCAACTACACTACACACGCAAGGAGCCGAAGCGCGCATACTACCTCTCGCTCGAGTTCCTGATGGGCCGCACGCTTGACAACGCGCTCCTCAACCTGGGCCTGAAGGATCCGTACAACGAAGCTATCAGCAAGATCGGGTTCACGCTCGAAGACCTGCTCGAGGAGGAGCGCGACGCGGGGCTCGGCAATGGTGGTCTTGGGCGGCTCGCGGCGTGCTACCTCGACTCAAGCGCGAGCCAAGAGCTCCCTGTGTGGGGGTACGGCCTCCGATACAAGTACGGCATCTTCCAGCAGCTCATCTCGCCCGAGGGCGCGCAGCTGGAGGCGCCCGACCCCTGGCTCGAGCACGACAACCCGTGGGAGCTCCCCCGCCTCGACGTCACGTACGACATCCGCTTCTACGGCCACGCGGAGAGGCTGGACAACATGAAGGCGGTGTGGAGTGGGGGCCAGGAGGTGCTGGCGATGGCGTATGATACCATGATCCCTGGGTACGAGACGAAGAGCACCAACAACCTCCGGCTGTGGGAGAGCAAGCCCAAGCGCGGCTTCGACTTGAACAGCTTCAATGGTACGTTGAGCTGGATTTCTTGATATCATCAGCTCATTCCGCCGTCAAACAGCTGGTGATTATGAGCGCGCGGTCGAGTCGTCAAACAGTGCGGCGGCGATCACGTCCGTCCTCTACCCCAACGACCACACGACCTGTATGTGCGCCATATAGTCCGTGGCCCAAGCTGACCTACTTGCGTAGTCGGCAAGGAGCTCCGTCTTAAGCAACAGTACTTCTGGACGGCCGCTAGCTTGGCGGACATCGTGCGCCGCTTCAAGAACATGGGCAAGCCGATCACAGAGTTCCCCGATTGTGAGTCCACTCTCGCACATCTATGGTCGCAGCACGCTCAACAGTGGCTTTGCAGACGTTGCGATCCAGCTAAACGACGTATGTTTCTCCCATCCCGTCACCAAGACCCGAAGCATGTCAGGGTCAGAGACGTGTGCTGACCTTGCTTGTAGACTCACCCAACACTTGCTATCCCCGAGCTCATGCGCATCCTCGTCGATGAGGAGGACGTCCCGTGGGACCTCGCCTGGCAGATTACGACGAACACGTTCTTCTTCACCAACCACACCGTGCTCCCTGAGGCGTTGGAGGTGAGTGTGCACACATTCCATGCGGGGCATATGCTGATTGCGCTGGCGCGGTACAGAAATGGGCTGTCCCCTTGATGTCTTCGTTGTTGCCTCGGTATGTCGGCTCGTTGAAACAGTGTGACGAGAATACTTATGGGATGCATGCAGCCACATGCAGATCATCTTCGATATTGTAAGCCTTCACTGCCTCTTGATCATACCGCTTGCCTGACTGTTGATCCTCAGAATGCGTAAGACACCTCGTAAATTGCATAGGAAGGCACTGACTGTGATATAATGTGATGTGCATTAGTATCTTCTTGCAAGGTATGTACAGTGCTTATCAATCGACGCGTGGATCTCACGCCGCGCTTGTTTAGCTGTTGAGAAGAAGTTCCCGGGTGACCGTGACAGGCTCGCCAGGATGTCGCTCATTGAGGAGGGCTTCCCGCAGCAAATCCGCATGGCGAACCTCGCCTGCATCGGTGAGTGTGCCATTTTCTACTGCTATGACCTTAATGCTGAGAGTGGTACAGGTAGCCGCAAGGTCAATGGTGTTGCGGAGGTGCGGAGCAGCAATGATCGCTGAAGTACCACTGATGCTGACGCAATATGCCTATATTACAGCTTCACTCCGAACTGGTTAAGACGACGATCATGAAGGACTTTGTGGAATTCTATGGCGTCAGCAAGTGAGTGGCGACTCGCACAGTGGTTATCCCCTAGTTGACATAGTACACGCAGGTTCTCAAACGTCACCAACGGAAGTGAGTGTGTTTTCTTGTCATGTGCGAGAGAGGTGTTCATCGTTGCCAGTTACCCCACGTCGTTGGCTCGACCAGTGTAACCCTGGCCTCAGCCAGCTCATCAGCGACACGCTGAAGGTGCCCAAGGCTGTGTTCCTCAAGGACCTGTTCAAGCTCGAGGTAAGCGCCCTTCCCGCGTGATTGCGGTCTGCTACTGATAGGCACATTTTAGGACCTGTTGAAACATGTCGACGAACCGGCCTTCCAGAAGAAGTGGGCGGCGGTGAAGCAGAGCAACAAGGAGCGGCTTGCGCGGCACGTGGAGGCTACGTTGGGCCTGAAGATTAACACGCACGCAATGTTCGATGTGCAAATTAAGGTTCGTGTAGACGGTTGCTATCCTGTTCGTCGGTACTGATTGTGGTTGGATAGCGGTTGCACGAGTACAAGGTAAGATGGATGGTCCGAGACATGAATCACTTCTGATAGTCGAATGGAACGATAGCGTCAAACCCTCAACATCCTGGGTGTTATCCATGTAAAGTCACATCTGAATTTTGGGGTGAAACCATGCTTACAGTCATTCCAGAGGTATCTCACCATCAAGGATTTGAGTCCTGCAGAGCGCAAGAAGGTCAACCCGAAGGTTGTGTTCTTCGCAGGCAAGGCAGCACCCGGATGTATGTTGATACCTGAGTGTTGTCCACCATTTGCTAACATGATTCCTCAGATTATGTCGCCAAGCTGGTTAGCCTTAGACTGTTTGTTCTCACAATGATGTACTGACTTCAGGTATTCAGACTATCCGTCTCATCGTGAACGTTGCGAGGATCATCAACGCGGACCCGGATACCAAGGACCTTCTCCAGCTCTATTTCCTTCCTGATTACTCCGTTTCGCTCGCTGAGGTGCTTATCCCTGCATCGGACATCAGCCAACACATCTCGACAGCCGGTACAGAGGCGTCAGGAACCTCGAACATGAAGTTCTGTCTTAATGGTGGACTCCTCGTCGGCACGGTCGACGGTGCGAACATTGAGATTGCGGAGGAAGTCGGCGAGAACAACGTCTGTGAGTTTTGATGTCCCTAGGCCTCTATGCCGCAAGCATTGACTTTCGGCCACAGTCTTTTTCGGACATCTGACCCCTGCTGTGGAAGACCTGCGCTACCAGCACCAGTACCATCCGGTCCCTATCGAGCAGAAGTGTCCTGCTTTGGCGAGGGTTCTCAACGAGGTTTCCGCAGGCCGGTTTGGCGATGGCGGTGTCTATGAGCCGTTGCTGAACACCGTTCGTCAAGGAGACTACTACTTGTTGACTGAGGACTTCGACTCCTGTATGTGTTGAGCACTTACACACTGGCAAAAATAGCTAGACTGACCTTTTCACCAGACATCGAAGCATTGAAACTGGTAGACCTGGCGTATCAGGACCGCACCGAGTGGATCAAGAAGAGCATCCGGACAACTGCGAAGGTCAGTCCGGTGTACCACATCTATTATCGTTTGAGCACCTTATTAACGGTCTGCTTTAGATGGGTAAGTTCAGCTCAGACCGCGCAATCATCGACTATGCCCAGGAGTACTGGAACATCGAGAGCACGAAGCCGGAGTGAGCGCCTGGTTCCACGTAAATGTACATGAAACGACGGACTATACTGTATCAAAATAGGCAGTCCTTGCATATGCCGCAAGTGCGGAGATATGATGAATGTAAACGTATGAGGTTGCATCCGAGAGTGCAGATATTTAAGAGTTATAGGGATTATCGACACAACATATAGCAGCATAGGGGTGGGGTGACGTGACGACAGCAAAATGGGCCGGGATGTATGGGTATCTTCGGCGGATACTGGAGACTACCTCCCTCACTTGCACCTCTCCGCCGGCAACACTCCGCGGTGTAGATCCTCTGAAATATCTCATACCTAATAAAAAGTCCGAAGATAGCCTCAATAGGTTCGGACACTCTTCTAAGCAGCGTCAAGTGAGGCGGTAACACCCGCCTCCTCTTCGTGTACGAGCCCGTTCTCAGTCTCATCTATCAAAGACGTCAGTATCACTGGCGATCACGATACAAATAACACCTGTACATACCTGCTGCCTCTTCAGCGTGTTCTGCTGTGACCTCTTTTGAGGGAAGAGGCACGTGGTGCACAGCAGCTGGGTCAGGAGGATACAGACATATGAGACACGGCGAGACGATTTTAAATCACGTACTCACCAGTCACTTCAGCCTCCTGCGGGCTGAGGATACTAGACTCCTCGGTAACGGCTGCTTGCTCTGCAGCGATTTCCTCTTCAGCCGATGCGACAGGTTGCTCACTGACCACCGTCTCGAGACCCGAAGGGACGACTTCCGGCTCTGGCGTTTGCTCGACGGACTTAGGCTCCGCCGTGGGCTCATTTTCCGTTGTCGTTACTGCTACTGGCGTTGGTTCCGCAACAGCTCCCTCAGCAATCGGCGTCCACTCAACCGCCGGCTCTTCCTCGGTCGGCAGCACTTCTGGCTCAGGCGCCGTGATCAGGACGGGAGGCTCAGCAGTTGCCTCGACGTGCGCTGAACTGGCCGAAGCAGGAGGCACATCTGGTTCGAGTTCTGGCTCCGCAGGGGCTGCCTGAACATCTACCACAGGCTCATGGGTCTGGGGAGCAACGAGTGGCTGTGGCACTGCCTCGACTACTGGCTGGGTCTCCTCAGCGACAACGGGCTGCGCAACGAGAGGGGCTTGCTCAGCGGGCGCCTCTTCAACCGGTGCGTCCTCTGCATGGGCAAAAGCTTCAGCAAGTGCAGTGAGTTCACTGGTGTTGATCGCCACGTTAGGTCCCGGGGTCTCACCAGCAAGTACGACCGACTTAGGAGTAGGTGGGAGGTCCTTGGACTCTGCATCGTCAGCTGGGGCGATCACCGCCGAGGACGCAGGCGACGAATTGGTCGGAGGCGTGATGTTCTCGACGAACTTGGTGGGCTTCTCCGCGTCCTCGTCGTCGGCCTTGACAGGCTCAGCAGCTACTACAGCCTCTACACCAGTGGTATCGGCCTCCACTATAGGAACCGGAGGCAGGTCCGCATTGACGTCTGTGGCATCGGCTGTAGCAGCAGCACCCCTTGTAGCTTCAACGTTGATAGGCTCAGGGTCCTTGGAGGGCAGCTCAGGCGTTTGCTCCTCCGCAACACTCTGCTGAGTCTCCGGTTCCTCAACCAAGATCTCGCCCATCTCTCCAATCTTCGGCGTCTTGCCCGCCTTCTTGCGCGTAGCGAGCTTCGAGTCCAGGGTGGTGATGGTCTCCTTGGTCGAGAAGAGTGTAAACCGCTTCTTTGCATTCGCGAAGGTCGCGCTCTTGCGCGAAGAGATGTTCGAACGCAAGGAGGGTCGTGGCGACGCTGTGCGCTGGAGCAGTACGGGCGACGTGGGCGGGTCGGGCGGGGGCGGCGGACGGGTGAAGACCTGCTCGACGACGAGCCAGCCAAGTGGCTTCCCGTTTACATCAAGTCCAGCGATAGGCTTGAGCTGACACACCACGAAACTGGGGAAGTTACTGGATATGGGGTCAAGCAGTGCATCGCTCCAAAAATCGATGAATGCCTCGTCGATCTGGACTATCTTGACCGACGCGCACTTCGTTTGAGGAGTCACCGTCACCGTGCGACTACTCGATGGTGCGTCGACTGGTGCGCGCGGCGGCGAGCTCGCCTTCCTCCTGCTCGACTTCCTCCGCACTAGAGGCGGTTCGGTGACCTCAACGTCGTTATCCATGAGCGTGGACGCGAAGTCCTTGCCAAGTGTGGTTTCGCCAAAGCCAAGAGACGAAAAGCCAACCCAGTCGTTCGGCGAGAGGTTAGTCGTAGATGCCGTAGCTCTGGGTGTGCCGTTGCCCACAGCGCTGTTCTTGCCTGCACCAACAGATCTAGAACGCCCGCGAGGCTCTGGAATCTCGAGCTTGATGGTAGCGGGTTCCGCCCTGGGAACCACTGACGGAAGCTTCGAAAGTAGGCTCGTGGTTTCATCTGTGAAGGCGCGCGCAAGGATCGAGAAGCCATTGTCTTCGGTGGATAGCGCAGGCTGCTCGGTCGCCGCGGCTTGCTGCTTAAGCAAATCCCACAGCTCGGCGTGTTCACCGGCTGCAGTCGTGCCTTCCGCCCCAACAGCGTCGGCAAGAACCTGCAGCGGCGACTGTTTGGGCATCGGCACCGAGAAATCGGGAAGCTTAGTCTCCAAGCGCACGTAGAGCGCATCGAAAGCCCTTGTTGACAATCGTGGTCTGGGGAGGAGGTCATCTTGGGGTATACCATCCTTGAGGTAAGGGTAACCAGCAACCTGCTCAATCAGGCGCTTAGGCATCTGCGTACGCGTCATGTCATCTCTGTATCACAATTAGGTCAAGCTCTGTGAGATTACTAGAGCGCACATACCTGATCTGAGCCAGGAAGAGATGCTCTAGTATGCGACCTGCACGTTCCCAACGCGTGTAGAACGCTGACCAGTCGTCATTCTCTTCTGTCCTTCGTGCTGTCAGAAGCCAGAGACCAAGCAGCTTGGCGACCTTTCCTCCCGAGATTCCACTGTAATCGGAGTGCGCAGCGAGTGATGAGACGATCTCGAGGGTCGCAAGAAGGAGTTGCGAATGTGCTGGGGGAATTTGTGGTGTGAGGAACTTGGAGAACGCTGTCGACGGATATGACGCAGCCCGTTCAGCCTCTGAGAAGCTCGTGTACCATTTCCATGGCTCAGAACTGCTGCTACCAATACCAAAGAAATCGCCCTCAAGCCGGACATGGCGGAGGGCCCAGCGGAGAACGGCGGCGAGATCGTGCGGAGAGCGGGTGTATTGCAGCTCGGTATTAAATAGTGTGGTGGGGGAAGTAGGGGAGGCAGAGAGCGTGGACGGGCTTTTGGAAGCCAAAGAGAGAATGAATAGAGATATTAGTTTGCGCTGTACGTCGGGCGACGCGGAGTACCAGTGCGGGTGCATCACACCGAGGGTCTCCAAGCCTGCAGAGAGGTCACCAAATTATCGTCATGTATAACAGTATATACGCACCACCGCGGTCTGCTATGGCTGTCGAGCAGGCCTTGACGAGGTTGAGGGCCTCGTGGGGACTCAGTCGCCTTTCTCCAATGACATTATCGGGCAAGACGCCGCGTTCCACCGCGTCGGTTTCGAAGACAGCTCCCAATTGACGAGCGTCCTTCCCCTTGTCTTCGGCTAGACTGAGCGTAAGGTGGGGTAGCTCCGGTTTGGGGGCGTCGGTCCTAGGAGATGTGGGGCGGGGCGACTTGGTTCTGAAAAGAGAGAACCCAGTGTCCTTCTCTTTCTCTCTCTGCGCGTGCTGGGAAGGCTGCGCGTGGGCGAGGTTCATCGCAGAGGGAGACGCGGGAGGAGATATGGCCTCGAACTTGCCCTCGAGTAACGAGCTTGCGGAGGTACGCTTGTGGGGGTGGGAAGCGTCCTTCTCATCCTTCTTGCGCGCAAAGACTTTGGATAGGAACGATGGCATCGCGTGTCGACCAGAGAACGAGTGAAAGAGAGTGACTGGGGAGGAGCATATGCCCAAGTTCGACTCGTCGCGGCCGTCGGAAGTGAGCACGAACGCGAAGAGCAAGACGGTTTACCGCGCTTGTAATAAGTAAACAGCACGCGCTACCCCGCTTAAGTATCGGTGTCAATCTCAGTAACAATCAATTGTAACAATCAATGATGGACCTTGTAATCGCACGCACTCTTAGCTTGTGAAGCGAATCCAGTATGAAGGAAAGCTAGAGATAGGCGAGAAAACACTAATAACAACACGATGAACTGTACATATCCTCCAGCAAACTAGAACAAGCATCCTCTTCTCCCCAGCATCTTCATAGCCGCTTGAGGGCCTTCTTCCGCTTCTCAGACCCGCCACCCGTCGCCGCCCTTTTGACCGCCTTTGTCGTCGCCGCTGCCGCAGGGACCGCAGTAGGAGTGCCAGCTACATTTGGATTCGCAGTGCCGAGAGGGGCGGGCGAAGTCAACCGCTCCTTCCCTGTGGGCTTTTCGCCAGAGTTCGATGGTGTGAGAGTGCAGGTGTTAGGAGTCGAGGCATGGAGAGGATAAGTCACGGGAGCGGAATTCTCGGTCGTCCCACCTTGGGAGGCACTCGAGGATAACGACTTCGACTTGCTCGTTGACGCAGTCGGTGCCGGGGATGCAGATGCTGCCGGCTTGTCGAACTCCGCGGGACGCACTCGCGATGTCGCGTGTACGCTCGTGATGAGCCGGGCACGATCGCAGTAGTCGTCGTAGTTTTCTAGCAACAGCTTGCCCGCTTCTTCGTCAAGCGCTGACTCAGGGTTGGGGTGAATGAGAAGGCACTTCACGGTCACCAGGATGTGTGCGATGCCATACGAGGACTTCCAGTCCTTCTTGAGAGTATTGACACAAATCTCTCCAGCAGATGAGACGTTGGGGTGGAAAATCTTTGTGATCATGCGGCCTGAAGAGGCGGGTCGGTGGACTAGATATGGAGAACAGACATAAGGATTACTTACATTTTGGTGGTGCTGCCGGAAACTCCTCAGTAAACATAAATTTGACTCTGAAGTAACCCCCGGCGTAGGGCGTCCCCTCTATCATAAGTCGCGTCAGTACATCACCCATAACTAGCTGGTCAAATGAGCTTCGTCGCCGACGCAGTGGCTTCAACGTTCTCGCATGAAAGCAATGCCTTCAGCATGATGCCAAGGCAAAGACTGGTTTCGTAAGGGCTCCGAGCGATGCAGAGTGCGTGTGGGAAGCCACCCCGCGATTGCGTAGCTCCTTTCACGGCAGCACGCAGACATCAGGTACACAAAGTGTCAGATACACGTACCTGGGCCCTCTACGATCCCTGTAACATCGAGCATGTTGTCTTCGCTAGTCGCGACGCGTATCCCTTCGGGGGGTTCGTCTGGAGCTCATTGAGCTCGCGCATCAAGCGACGAAGGACAGCGGGCGAGACAGACTATCAAATACCGTCAGATGCTGTGCACATTGTGTAGAGAGTACAGCATACCATGTTTGATAGTATACGGCGTGCAAAATGGAGATATGTGCAGTAGAGGATAGGGTCGGGATGTGGTCGTTGTTCAGAATCGAACTGCAGCTTAAGGCGGGGCCCGATTCATCTCCGCCCCCGGTCACATGCGTGACATTCTCCTTTAAAGGCAGTTTGCTTCCGCACGCGGTTGAGATGTTGCCACAACCGCGTCTGTGTGCACGCAAGCCACTCTGTTTTCGCAAAGTGTTGGCCAGAGATGCGAGAGAACTCACCAGACGACTCTTCACTTCCTCCCACGAAGAGGCGACGATTCGGTGGGTTCTCGTCGTACTCGTCAACACCGTTTTGGTTCGGCGACGGCGACATTGTTCTCGAAGTCGAACAGCACCGTTTCAGAGTGCACCGAGAACACTTGCAATGTTCCGAGATATTTTCCGACATGCTGGCAATGCCTCAACCACCGGACGCAGAAAACATAGAAGGTCGTCCGCTGGTACGGCTCGCGGACACTGCGCAAGACTGGCAGGTCGCTCTGAAGTGGATATATGACCCTGCGTACGTAGCACGACTCTTGAATCACAACAGAGCTTACCATCTGCAAGCTCACTAGCTCACTAGCATCTATGCAACACCCCGTACCGTTTTCCCTGCTCTCGAGTGCTCTGCGCATAGCAACGAAGTACGAGATCCCTGCTCTCCGTGAATGGGCTGTCGGCCACCTACGAGCATGTTGGCCATCTGACCTGGAGCGCATGGACGACAACTCGCGCCCCTGTGCAGCTGGTACGTCTCACCTCGCCACTCCCGTGACACCCTTTCACTCACCGGCATTGCCAGAGGCCATCTCGCTCGCGAACGAATGCGAAGTCCCAGAAATCCTTCCAGCAGCGTTCTACGCGTTGTCACTCCAACGGTTCGGGTACAACGCAGATGGTGGACGCTCGCATGTGGTCCTTTCTCAGGCAGACATGCGTCGGCTCGTCATTGGACGTGAGCGACTGAACGACTTGACGACCCGGTTGCTCCTCGACCCATTCAGGGCTGAACCAGGGACGCCTCCATTTGATTCCTGCCACCATTGCCGCGATGCTCTATCCAGGTACTGGCGCGGGAAGGTCGTGTCAGATCCACAGTCGCCATTCGAACGGTGTTTGCTTCGCGAATTCTACAAAATGCTCGCTGCGCCAGACGCACTGTTCGAGGCCGGCCTGTGTGCCAGGTGTCGCGCGTGGCATCAAGACGTTGCCTGGACGAGATTCGAAAGCCTGAAGGCCTCTATGCCACGTTTGTTTTGCCTGTGATATCAATGTCTTCGTCGTTTCTTGGTGGCACTTCGCTCTTTTCCTTGTACTTGATTCAATACCCCGTAATGCATCCCAACATATCGCATTTACACCTTACACATCAGTCTAGACAATGCACGCTGGCCATACGGCACCCCGCATATCTCTTTGCTGGGAATTATTTTTGAGTCATGCAGAGCAGCACCCCGGGGCTGCTACGAGTGACGATGACTACGAGGCAAAAGCGCGCGCACTTCTGATGGCTCATCGAGCCGCTGCTCGAGCTCCGCCGCCGCCTACGAGAATGCGTGGTCGACATACCTGCCCAGGTCCCCACGGACATCTCCGTGCGTACCAATGACCATGCTCGAGGCATGGCCGAGGCATCTCGACATCGCGGTCCCAAAGCTTTCCCCCGACGCCCTTCAGACGGCCGCCCCATCTGCCCTCCTCTGCGGTGCATAGTACCTCTCAGACGGCTTCCTGAAAGCTATCAGTCTGTGCCCTTGGCAACAGCGTCATCCGTTGCAAGTGCTGCGCTTGTACGCATAAGGCAAGGTCACAGTGCAGACGTCGTGAAGATCAGTGCACGGGAGGGGTATACTGCAGGTGCAGCCAGGGAGAGAGCTGGCTGAATGTTCTGAGAGAGATTACGATGCTCCTGGACTCCGAGATATGTTGGCTGTAATGTGATTCGTTTCGCGAGACCTCGGGCGTTGGCGACTGCAGGGCTGGCTTGCATCCACTCGACACGGTGTGATGATCCGTGAAAACAAAAGAAATCGTCATGCAGCTTCATAAGCGCGTCCCAGCACGCCATTAAGGAGGACAACAACTCGATGCGCCGATGTGCCGTAAACAGACATACCTCCCATTGCGTTTATTGTCCGTAGTATACGCATGCTCTACACGAACGAGCGACCCGAAGCTGCCTACGAGAAGTAGATAGAGCTTGATCAATCTGATTTTGCCTTCTTTTGGTCCAATGTATCGTCGTTCGCCATCAGCAGCTCGCCCACAGCACACGTACCGGCGGCCCAGACAAGGAGCAAAGAGCTGATGACAAAGAATGTGATAGACTGGCCAATCTCCAACCACGAACCTGCACGCGCTCTGGTCAGCTTTTGGTGAAACATTGCTATAGCGATACACGTACCGGTGTCAGTGACGTTGAAGAAGAACGTCATTGTCATCACTGCACACCGGTTAGTTTCACAGAGGGAAGTCAGAGCAAGGTATGGCACACCATCTGTGAGTGTTACAGCCACCAAGAAGAGACTGAAGGGAGGAAGATGAAGTCGTCTGTTTAGAAGATGTAGGCACATAGCCAGAATGATATACGGTGAGATGATCTTGAAGATCTGGTAGACACGTTGCTCAGACAGACATGGAGACGTAGCAAAAGTGCATGAGATACATACCAGGAGTACGGCCATGAGAAATGGATTGAACACTGGCACTAGGCGATACACAGGCTCGAGATAGAAGGACCTAAGGGCGGATGATTATGTTTGCTGAGTAGCGGCAACTAGTGTATGAATTGATGTCTCACGATATGGATGCAACACTACGTCACCAGTCAGCTAACCAGGACGGAATGAAGGCAAAGATACACGTACTTCCCAGTCCCAAAGAAAGCCACCTGCACAAAGAACAGGAAGAACAAGGCGATCCGCAAGTCGTCCGCCTGTGGTTTGTAAGCTGATAGCTTCACCGCATCACCATTCGTTGTGGTCCGCACAGTGGCTTCGACCTCCACCCACAACACGAGGGTGGCGGAGAATGCGAAGAAGAAGAGGCCCTCAACGCTGATCGACAATATGACAAAGCATACGGAGAACGCAAGGAAGAACACAACTACTCGCGCGAGGCCGGGTAGGCGCCGGGTGTTAAACACGAAGGGAAACGCGGAGGCGATCACTATCGACGACCAGTGTCAAACGGATTAAGGCTATGCTCACAGCCCACTCACAAAGTATGATCCATCCAAGGGCCTGGTTGAACTGGGGCAGGCCTGCCTTGGCACGCAGGCTACGCGCAGAAGCTATCGTGGTGAGCAAGCTGGCGACGATCATAAAGCACTGCCCTTTCGTTCAGGACATATCCACCCTCTAAAAGCGGAACATACCTGGAATGCCACAGCGAGTCGAAAGCGGTGTGTCTCCATTTGGTCGACCCGCACCTTGAGACTCGCCATTGCGCCGGCTATGAGCATACATACCGCCCCGGTGATGCTGACACAGATTATCAGTCGAGCTCACTGGGTGAGTAAGGGATGTGCACTCACATGGCGCCCAAGTCTTCTTTCTTGTCCACACTGAGCATGGGGAAAATAGCGGTGGTCAAACACGCGACGGACCATCCCAACACGAGCTGCGTGTGATGCGACCAGACCTCCCTACGAACAAACCCAATAGGCCACAGTATACCGATCACAATAAATCCTGCGCTCCAAACTTGACGATAGGTGTAGCCAATCTGTGTCGAAGGTGAGCCTTGCAGCTGTTCAACTACCATTGGACTTACCGCCATGGCCTCGAGAGCTCCAACTACGCACAGTCCTCTGGCGAGCATTCGCACGAGGTCGACGGGACGGTGGTTCATGTTCTTGAAATATCTTTGGATAGTCCCCTGCGATCGAAGGAGCGACTGGTGCCAGAAGTACACTGGGAAGCAGATGTAGAGATAGAAGGTCAGCGGCGAATGCTGCTTCGCGAATGCTGCCCAGAACGTCGCCAAGCACGACAACGCAGCCATGTCCAGGATGGGCGACCTTTCCGGGCCTATGTTTTCTGCAGGCAGCGTGATCGAAACGGCGCCGAAGGCGATCCAACCGAGGTATGCAGCCAGGACCATGCCGCGGATGAGCGTGCGGTCATATCTAGCAGCAGAGGTCAGTCTCAAAGGTCATTGCGACGTTGGCACCTCACGTTTCAAGATAGCGCAGTCCGTCCAGAGTTGCCCGGATGAGCGTTTGCGCAATGGACCTTGCACGCGTGTGGCTCCCTTGGTCGATCAGCTGCTCAATGTCCTTCACGTACTCTCTGCCAAGATCACTCGATGGTATACCGGCGAAGGGCTTGTATAACAGCGCATGCGCCTTCTTCAGCTCTGAGTCGACTATGAGCGCATTCCCACAAGCATACGAATACAATTACCATGCTTCACTCGGTAGTGCTCTAACAAGACCCTTGCGTTCACAAGGGCCGCCTCCGCCAGGTCATGCTCGCCGCCAGCGGGATTCAAGTACCCCGGTCGCGTGGGCTCAACGTCAGGAAGGACACCAACGGAGTTGACAGGCCAGTCAACACCAATGAGCGCAGCCATGAGCGCAGCAACGTCTGCTTGCTCAATGTCGCGCCGCAGGAGGTGGCCGAGGCGCCACGGAGCCGAGTAGTCATCGTGCGAGGAGGGCGTACTGTCCGGGAGCGGCCCACGTACACCCTTGCCCCACGCGATCAGCGGCGTGCGCGTGTTGTCTGGGTCTTTGGGGAAGTGGTGAACAAGGGCATAAGGTATCAGCGGAGAGACAACGTACGCCCGTCGCCGTGATTCCCGATCGTCGACATGCCATGGTCCGCAGTGAAGACGAATGCGGTCTCAGAGTCTTCGTAGAATTCGGTGAAGAGTTGCTCAACCTGGCGCGCAATTCCGTCGACGACTTGTATGTTAGCCATGTATTCCTTTCCGGGGGGATCAGCGCCGCTCACTGAATAGGATTGAGGCTACGCACTGCGGAATGTGGGCGGTAGGAGTGACCAGTGGTGTCGAGGCCGAGCAAGTGAAGGAAAAACACCGTCTGGTCTTGGTGCAGCAGGGAATTCAGCGAACTGTCTGCGCTTGCGTTGTGGAACAACATTCTTAGATGTTCAAGTACCCAGATATCAAGTGCCGTCGCATCTGTGCCGTCAGCTGTAGCTTGAAATACGGCTCTTGCATCGCGTGAAACATACCCTTGGTAAAGTCCTCCTCGTCTTCGTCGTAGCACCACATGTCTACCTTGCCGGGTGTTGCTCCCTTCGCAAACATGGGTAGAATATCCGGAGAGCCAAACGAGAACGTGTGACTGGACTGGTTGAAGACAGAGTCGAAATCAACCTGTCGGAAGTTTCGGCTTCAGGCTCGGGTCGCAATGCGGTAGGGAACGATTTACTGGATTCGTCTTCCATCCCTAACATGCTGCTCAGTTTGTTTGTAGCGTTGCGATGTGCATGTCTCATTACTTTGGTTACTGCAGACACGTCCTCGTACATACCACCTAGATAGAATACTCAGTGTCGTCCCTTCAGACCAAAGGTCGTCCTACCAATCAACGCTACGTGTCCAGGTCGACTCTCGGTAGGGACACGTGTGTGCGAGATGCCGAATGCACCCCTCCTTTCGATGACGGAGCGAAGATACGGTGCAGCAAACTCGGGTGCAGCAGGGATGGAAGGGAAGGGATACTGCGTCAAGGCAAGGTCTGCCCGCAGACCATCCGCTGGGATGGATGCTCGAGATGAGAAAGACTCACGCAGTACGGTGACGCACCAACTATAAGAACAAGACGCTTGGCCTCACCACTTCGTCCTCCAAACCTCCGCATGCCATGGACAACCGGGCTTGTGAAGTAGCAGTCGAATACAGTGCCGATGTACACGAGATGGAAAACCAATCCCATGAGCAGGAGACGAAGTATTGGCTGCTCGCTCGCGGTCATTTGAAGGCAAGCAGATGATAAGCTTTTGTAGATGGGCCGTGAAACAATGCTGATGGTGGAGACGAGGAGGAGGAGGTGGAGGTAGAGGAGAAGGAGCTATACGACGGCACGGCCTTCAGCCACATCGCGGCTTCGAAAATCCCCGACGTCCAGGTCGCTCGAAACATGCAGCGCACGCTCAGCATCCTCTTTTCCAACTCGTTGGCTTCAGCTCATCGAAGGCTGCCGTACGGGAATACAAACCCGCCGAAACTCAGGATCGAAGACCGGTTGGAGTAAGCGCCCATGGCAGCTAGCTGCGATCGTCGATCTCAACAATGCAGGGATGGTCAAGTTGGTCAACGGATGTGAGTGTTTCTGGTATTTATACGACTTGTAGGCTAAGTATCAGGTTCTGTCGAATATGGAGTACAGCAGACGCCGAACCAAGAGGCTCAGTTGTTTCACCATTCACGACATACTGCACTATCTGACCTGAGCAAGGTGACAGGACCGCCGATTTGGGCGATGAGTCTGAGTGCAAGGTATGTTCCTCTGCCTGTACTCCCTCTGCAAAGGTGTAGATGGGAGACGTCTAAATGGCGCCAGAGGAGCGGTCAGTCGGGGTAGTGGTGAAGCCCCCTGATGAGGACTTCCGCAGGTCCAACACCACCGCCCCTCGTCCCTCCAGCACCCATCTCTGCCGGATGTAATGCGGGCCTGATCTTCGGGAGAGGTCCAACATGATCGATGTGGTCGGCCTGGTTGTGGTTGGCCGTAGACTTAGCTTATACAGTGCTTTCGCGATCTTGACGATGACAGCGTTCACTTCTTGTCGGTTACTCCGAGTCACCTCCTCAATACCAACCGCACATAACAATCATTCTGACACCTATGTCCTTGTCACTCGCGGTCACCAAGGAATAGAGATTGTGCGCAGAGTGGATTCACACGCGGAATTGTGACGACTCTGTGTTTCAACCCTTTCTCTTTCACCTTCTCTGAGGCCCCGGTCTCCGGCGTATGCTCCTGGGGTTAGACATTCGATTCTTCGAACTCGAGAAGGACGCCAGAAACACACAACTGTATGTGCAGTGGTTCAGTGAGTAAACACCAAGCCTTCTGACGCTTCTCAATTCTCAAATGGCGATGCCAAGGTGAATGAACCCTCCTGTCTTCAACCGACTGCATCCTGTCATGCCAAGTACTTGCAGCTTGATTGGGTGAACACTACTTTCTGGCAACTATGGTACGACATACCTTCTATCTCTTCTGTGACCAGAAGACGTGGTCTCAAGGCTGTACGTGCGGCTTACAACAGCCTCAGAGCCACAATATGAGGCGGAAATGAAGACAGCCCACGGACGGCGTGGCGCAAGCGTCACAGGCATCATTGCTACTTTCGAGGAAGCTCAGCATACAATGAGTATAAAATGCTACACGGCCGTCCATCTACAAGCCAGATACTGCCCCATACACTACGCAAGATGCACATTAACACAGGATCGAAGTGAGTGTGTCCCGGTCTCTCCACTAGCACGCCATTCTTTCGCTCACCTCGCCCTTAGGAGCGGCGGGGCTAACTCATGGCCACGCCCCACACCCGCCGTATGGAATCCGTCTACGGGAGTGAAGGCGACCCCTATCGGATGCTTGACGAAGCCGACGGTGGTTAGGCCCATGAAGCCAGTCAACAAACCGGCTGGCCCCAAGACCTATTTAATCTAGACCCAGTGGGCCTGATCTTGGCCGTAGTGCTAGGTTCGCCTCAAGTTCGCCTCTATACTGCGCATCGGTTCATCTTAACTAACCCCTCGGTACAGTAAACGTCGCCTGAGAGATATTCACATCAACGACTCGTATGCTTGCATTGCCTGCAGCACCAGGAGACTTTGCCAACGAATCATACAAATGATTTCCTTCAGGTCATTATGCGCCACGTATGTTTTGGCTATCAACTGGTTGCGTTCAGGTTGCGAGGAGTAGAAAGACTATGCGCAAAGCGCATCGAAAGGCGATCGTTCCGTAGGACTCGAATGTATATGTGTATATGGACATGCTCAGTCGCGTCATCGTTGCAATGCTCTCCTCAATGATCTCCCAGCTCAATACAATGGTCCATGGTTGTTTCCTTGCTCGGGATGAGCTTGAGAGCAGAGATACATCTACTGTATAGATCGCGCATACATGCATTAGCTTCGGACTACAGTAGATTATGTGGACAGCAACCATAGTCGGCTACAGATTGGTTGACTGCCAGGAATTAAACCAAAAAAATATATCGTGACATCAACTGGAAGGTGACGGTCAACATGCACCATTAAGCCGACCACCACTGGCAGTCCGGCACATGGAGCCGCGGGAATAGCGCATGTACGAAGCCTGCGATCTTCACGACGTCTGCGTGCTCCGCGAGCGTGCTCGGTGCGTAAAAGCGCAGTTCCTGGAGCGGATGGTTCTCGCCTGCTTCTGCCTGGGGCCCTGGCCGCGCCGAGATAGCTTTTAGGAAGCCGTCCGAGAGACGCATCGCGCGCAAACGCCGCAGACGGGGACAGATGCGGGCAGCCGTCCGGAGGGAGTCGGGGGAGAGACTCATGACCGCGACATCGAGACGCTCGAGCATCGGCCACGCCTCAAGCATCGCAGGTACGGATACCTCCATGGGCACCTGGGCTGGATCAATCCCGACCACAAATTGTCGCAGGCGGCGGAGCTCGAGCAGCGGCTTGATGAGCGTCCAGAAGGGCGACAGCGCTTCGGGGTCCTCGTCATTCGGGTCAGCCCGCTCCAGTAGCAACCTGAGATGCCGGAGCTCAAGTACGACAGCCTGCATCGAGTAGGCGTTTCTGGTGCAGAGCGTCTGGAGCGCACCGTGCAGCAAGTCGAGGGTTTGCGTGGAGGTGAATGGTCCCCACCACCCGGTGCCTCGGCATTCTAGTGTCACGTTTTCAAGACACGGTGTGTTCATAACATCAACGAGGTAGGCTATGGCAGCTGCCCCAGCGTTGATGTTCAGCGTCCGGAGATTGTCAAATGATCGCAGCGATTCTTTGGGCCAGCTGATCTGTGCAATTTCGAACTGCGAAGGGCCAGGCTCGTTGTCCGGGAGGTGCGCGGATATGGTCAGCTCCTCCAGGTTCTTCATGGCAGAGATAATGGGGAGAGCACCACGCAGGAGGACAGGCATAGGCTCGGTGATGTGCAGGTTGCGGAGATTCTGTGTAACCGCAGAGAGGTTCGGTAGGTTCCCGAACCGAAGCCAGAAGCCCTCGTGCCGCAAGGGTCTCATCGCGAGCTCACGCAAGCGTGGTAGAACGGTGAGCATGCGCGGAAGCACGTTCTTGAAAGTGTGGCGACGCACACGATACGCGACTTCCTGCGGCCGTCCGAAATTCTCCTCAATCTCATCGTCAAATGAGAAGTGAATATTCTCCACGGTGGGTGAGAGCACAGAGAAGATCTCAGGTATTGCATGCACCCAGATGATGGTGCGCAAGTTCGGGAAGAGCGGCTCTCCATGCGAATGCTCCTGGAGAAAGAAAATCACGGCGGAGTTGATCCTCTCGTCGATGGTGTAGTAGATGATGCGGATAAAACTGTGCGTAGAACTTGAGCCGCAGCCATTGTTCAGGCTCCAGCGGGCCATCTATACAGGTCTGTTTGCGTGTCACTTTGAATATCTCATTACAATGGATCAGCACGCACGTAGTCGAGCCCGGTTTCATCCGGATTGCCCTCCGGCCAGTCCTCGTTCCCTTCATCGTCCTCACTTTCACGATCACTCTCATCATCGACGATATCATCGCCTTTGAACATGATTTCCTGGAGCACAGCGCCCCAGGCCCTTGTCAGTGTCTGCTCTTCCAGAGAACCTTCAAAGCGGGACGCAGGAAAGCACGACACGCTTGTGCACAGTTCGCGAGGGCAACCATCCCCTTTGCCTCGTCGCCGAATCCAGGAGGGCTGCTATGACGGATCAGTGGGTTATATGGGTCCATGAGGTGTTCAAAAATATGGTCCAGTAGCTCAGGCGGGACTTTGAGCGTATGCTGGTGCGTCTCCATGGCGGACATGACGAGTGAGTGAGCGCGTGTTGTGCTGGCAAGTTGAAGTTGTAAGCGAACATGCATGTTCTCCCACGCACGAACGTGATGGAACTTGAAGCCGAAAAGCGCCCCAACTCCGAGCCCTGACGCCACGGGCCGACTTTTGTTTGCAGCCTTGATCAGCACTGCTCATGACATTTGTGTTTTCAGAGCCTAGGTGAGAGGAGTGAGGACGACATGTTCCCTGACAGAACACGCGGCGACAAACAGTTTCTTGCATAAACTAATGGTTAGGGAGCGTGCCCTCTGGATGTAGCTTTATACTCTCATAGTTACTCGCAAGATGTCGGCAGACTGCACCTACTTTTGGCAACGCCCGTATACCTAGCGCAGACGATTAGTCTGTCAGACGCGTACCGTGTTTCGAGTGATCACCTGATCGCGTCAGCATCAACTGTCACCGCGGCGTATCAGTGCTAAAGAAAACAGGAAATAATAATCATCACACGGAGGATTTGACTCTCAGAAATTTCAGGCGTTCGTAGAGCGCGGCAGTATCTCCACACTCACTTATCCATGAATCTCTACAACTCGGTGGAGAATCTCATGCCACGGTTTTCCCGGTTTGAATATATGCTCTCGATAGAAGCCCTGGGAAGAGATCGGAGAGAAACGCGCAATCCCCATGACGTTCGCCGGGTCAGCCACCTTGCTGGGGTAACAGAGACGTATCTCGTGCAATGGGTGGCAGCTAACGGGAAGGTCCGAGGCAGGGAGCTCTAGGAAAACATCGGAGAGACGCAGCACCCTGATGCTCCGGAGCTCGAGACAGATGCGAGCGACAGTCTGGAGGTCGTCAGGCAAGAGGTTCAGCACAGGTATGTTAAGGCGCCGTAGCATGGGCCACGCCGCGAGTATGTCAGAACCGGCATAACCACAGGAGCGTCCAGGACGAACCGCATGTCGACAAAGAGTCCCCAAAGCCGGTGCAGCTGGAGCAATGGCTTGATGAGCGCCTCGAAAGATGGCTCCGTCCCCGTCGCGCTGCTGCGGTAGCTTGAAGGAGAAGACGTGGAGCTTGTCTATCTACAGAGAATGCGCGCATCAATCAGTGTTCATCATGCTGTGCAGGGCGTCGACCTCGCTGGGAGGAGTGAATCTCCTCGCGGGTCATAGCTGTCCTACCATACAGAGGGTCGCGTCATCGAGGTTTGGGGCGACCACAATCATATCCATGAGGAGTGCCATTTCGTGTACGTCGGTGCTAATGTGTAAGTTTTGAAGGCAATCCGAAGGGATGAATGGACGCCATAAGATCAGCACGAGTAGCTCCGGGTCGCTGGAATGGGGGTATTCGTCACTATCCTCAGCTCTTCCAGCCCTTCGATCGTGGAGATGACCACGAGGGCGCCTTTCAGGAGGGTAGAGATGGGCTCTGTGACGTGGAGGGTGCGGAGGCTCTGCACAACAAAGCAGGGCTCAGGCTCCAGTGCCACGAACCCGTACTAGAAGT
Organism: Fomitopsis betulina; assembly: GCA_022606075.1. Classification (NCBI taxonomy): domain Eukaryota; kingdom Fungi; phylum Basidiomycota; class Agaricomycetes; order Polyporales; family Fomitopsidaceae; genus Fomitopsis; species Fomitopsis betulina. The sequence goes on from JABYQK010000095.1 coordinate 133,217, forward strand.
GGCCGTCGGTGAAGGACGCGTAGGTCTGGGAGACGCCGAAGAACGCTTATCTCACAAGCATATTGCCCTCCACGTCTCGGGATTTCGCCTTAAGACCCGAGCCCCATGACGTCCGCTTGGAGCAGCACAAAGGATCGTTGTCGTATCCCTGTCCCAGTATGTCCAGCCTGCATGAAGGACGGATCTTCGGAGCGCGATGATCATGACGGGGGGCATTTGCAGAACGAGTGTTGCGATGACGAGAGCGTCAACGATCGCCGCGACCCGGGAAGAATCTTGGGGTGAATGCCTCCATTTGGCCGTTCTCGGACCGAGACACCCATTTTGTTTCCGTTGCGCGAGCCTGTTCATGAAGAGAACCAATACTAGGGCGAGTCCGCAGTGGGCGTGAGCGTAGTTGCGCTCAGAGATGTGAGTTACCGTCTGAGGGAAGGCTGCTGTGACTCGAGATGTAGGTCAGCGCGTGCACCAGAGATCCAATGCTGTCTATATGAGTAGTTTTGTCATATGCACGTCAGCGTGCAGCCTTTCTTGTCAACAAGACTCACACCTGCAGGCTGAACTAGGCACTGGCACCGCGCTGTCGTCCCTAGGTCGTGTTACGCAGGGTATGTGAGCTCCAGATGCGTGGATAGGTCGCCATGCATGACTTGGGAAGCGCACTGAGAGACATACTGGACCATGACTTGCAGCGACGACCAGAGAGCGAAGAACGGGCGCCTGTGGGTACCCCGCACCGATCGACGAATGCGGGGAAAGACGGCCCGACGATTACCCGTAGGTCGTGGCGTCGGCGAGTCTCGCAGTGAGGATCCCGAAAGCAGCTCGCCATCGGTCATCTGCACGCCTAGCCACCGCCAGCGACGGTCATCTGCCAGACCGTACTGGCTCACCGTGTGGGGCAGGCGCATCGCTTAAATTCCAGATCACCCCGCTCCTGCCAGCCCCACCCGTTCTTGGTCGCCCTCCCACCCACATTGAGCGGACGTTGCGCTGTGCCAATATACTACCATGGTTTGCCCTGCACGCCGTCCGCTCCTCGGCACAGATCCCTGACCTCCCTGTAGACCACCTCATCCTCCGACGACCACCGCGATGCCCACCTCGTCAGCCTTCGCCTCGCCCTAGGCTCCATCGTCGCTCCCGTGCGTCACCGTTTCTCATCGCCGCGTACACCTGGTCGCCGACTATGAGAGAGGATGCTGACGCTCCCACAGAAACGCCCGACGTACGCACGCACCACCTCCGCCTGCAGCACCCCCGGCACCGCCACGCCCGCCCCCCACGCGCACCACCGCGTCCCTTCCCCGTCCTCCTCCACGCTGCCCTCTCCATCCGTGCGTATCACTTGCTCTTCATCACATCCTACTAATCCGTACGCGCAGTCGACACCCGGGACGCCTGTCCTCCCACTTCCTTCTATATCGACCACAGCCCATCCCGCCGTCGCACCCCTACCCTCACCAAGCCCGCCCACGTCCGTTGCGGCCGGTGCGGTGAATGCTGTGAGGGCGCGAGTCGGCCTCGTCGGAACGCTCCAGAGCAAGAGCGCGTTCGACGCGCTCGTTCATGGCGCATGGCTGTGAGGCTTAGAGTGCATATACGATGTCGCCTGGGGCGGCGCGTGTAGACGGTTTGCTGCGTGGGGTTCACGCACGGTGCGCTGTAGATTTAGCGATGGGTTATCGACGATCGATGTCAATGGACTGCAGTATTACGTGTAACATAGAGTGAGGCTAATCATTTGCATGTATGTGTATGTGTGCTGTAGTCTGTTGTGCGATTCCGAGTTACAGGGTATATGTGATATGACTCTCCAGCTTCTTCAGCGAATGGTATGCAGAAACCTAACATGTACAGTATCATCAAGGAAACATGACTCGCTTGCAGAGGAGCGCGTCCCAAGTACCGCGCTTATTCCTGGCTGGGAGCTCATGGTGTCGGCGCGTCGCGCGTTTGAGTTTCCGCACATACAATCACCACACAAGTCATCAATCTCGGTAAGTAAGTGTGTTGTTTCCGGAGGAACCTTCCCGATGCACACTCCTTTGTCTACCCGATCTGATACTCGCGGAAGCCGACCTTCACGTCCCTCGCCATTCTCTATGTTTATCTAATTCCCCCTTGGACTGCTTGTATGCGGCAATGCAAATCAATTCTGACGCATCCCCAAGTCGGTTAGCTCACTCTCATACCCACCAAACCTCCTCGTTGATCGCCTGACTCGGAGCCATTGTCATTCTATTTCATCGGGTGTATGTCCTTTTGTTCTCCCAGTTTCGCCGTTATATATGGCTCTTTCATTTCTCAAATTCCATATCGGGTATGCTAATTCGGACATTATGATTCGGTAGAGTCTTTTTCCTTGAATGTCGCTCTGGCGCACCTTTTGATAGTTCTGCCCACTTTTTGTTCTTCAGCCATACCTTTCGGGCTGCCTCCCATATTACTACTATCTCTTGGCCCTCTCACAGTAGTATGTGTTCCATTGTCTCTAACATTCCACATTATTTACACTCACGCCGTTGGTTCTTTTTCTCAGAGTACGCTGCGGGCCTTAGCCAATTTGTTCTGATCATGTACGCGTCCGAGTGAGTCGCCATTCACAGCAAGTATCTCACCTCCCTTCTGATGGCGTTAAGTTTCATTCCTTTGCAGATTTGTTCTCTTCCAAGGCTCCTTGGAGAATCCGTCCGATATGTTGTCGGCTGCCCTTATTAGATTGTCTGCGGTATGTCTTCGTTGTTCACACTCTCATTTTTATCCCTCTGATCCCTTGATTCATTGATGTTTATTGACCGCACATCTGGTGGTAACACGATCAGGTGACAATGGTAACCGAAGACGTGTCTTGATCGGTCAAGTTGACGGTGCCAGCCACGGACACTGCCATATTCACTTGACCTCATCCTCTACATCTACGCACACGGCCATGCCAGCTCATCCCAGCATACCTCTCGACCTGATGGGCGAGGTGTTTGGGCATCTCTCACCGGGTCTCCAACCAGACAATGGGAAGCATCTGCAGCTCCGTGAGCACAGAATCACGCTTGTCAATTGTGCTGTCGCATGTCGAGCTTTTCAGGAACCTGCCCTGGCAGCCCTATGGAGAGCCATGAGCCTTGCGAAGGCATGCTGTGCCCCGTTAACAAGCTCCGCCGCCTTCACTGCCTTCAAGGGCTACAGAGAGGATGAGGATGAGCGTGAGCGTGAGCGTGGAGACGAGCCTGGAAACGGAGACTGGCCCGAAGAGGTTGACCCTCACTACTCCTACGTACGTCCGCCAACACCGAGTATGTGACAGAGTTGACAAGCGGAAACAGAGCTATGTAGATGGTCCTATCACTCAAGAACAATGGTTGCGCTTCACGTACTACGCCCAGTTCGTCCACATCTTCCGCCATAGTGCTCGCGAGAACGTCAGCTCTAGTGTTTTCTTCTTCCTGCAACAGCACTCGCACGGCAAGCCGCTCTTCCCCCGCTTACGCGTGGTCATCTGGGCCCATGCCGTATCCGACATACTCTCAATCCTCTCGCCTACTATCCGTGTCCTCCGGTTCCCGTTCGCCACCGAGGACATGGACAACTATGGTTTCCCGATGGAGAGGGGCCACCGCGTCCTCCGCCATGCATTCAAAACCCTGCTGCCCACCATCCTCCAACGTCTCCTAGAGCTGCGCGTCCTCGACCTACGGCCACTCCGCCATGCGAACTTCTGGTACGGGCTCGTGGCACCTGAGCCCGAGCCTTGCTTTGTTGCGCAGAGCGTCCGCACCCTTCACGTCACGGAGCCCCTGCCCACCCTACTGAAAGGCGCCCTCGCGGTCATCTCTACGATCGAAGGTCTGGAAGAGCTGAGGATAGTGACGAACCTCCCACTCCAGCGCCCCGGAGCCACTCGTGCTGAGCTCATGGCACTCGAATGGCCTGGCAAGGAGTCCGTCCATCCCTTCGCATCGCTGCGAAGCCTACACGTCAACACTGGTGTGCAAGAAATAGCGCTCCTGATGGACATTGTGGTCGCCCCGAACCTCGAGGACGTGACCTTGCACTGCATGGTGTACCCAACAGGGCGCCGGTTAACCGAGAGGAAGTTCGCACCTCCCGGCGAGGTCGACGCCCTGCATAGCATTGTGAACACGCTCTGTGACCGATGCGCGCATTCTCTGCAGACGGTCAAGCTCCAGCTCTTCTCCTTTAAGCTACCGGAGCTATCTTTTGAGGCGGTCATCAAGCCTTTGCTCCAGCTGCACCGGCTTCAGGAACTCCTCGTCGATGTGTGGTTCGTCCAGAACGCCCCCGTAGTCCTTCCGATTCCTGACATGCTCGCGGCGTGGCCCATGCTGCAGCGCCTCAACATACCCGTTCTGAGTCTCTCGCCTGGCGACCTTCAGACTGTCGCTCGCATCTGTCCCGAGCTGCGGAGCATCAGGGTGATGCGTCTCTCCGATGCCTTCCTGGAGCTTCCTGATGCCTCAGCGACAATCCCCCTTCCCGTCAGCCGCCACCCATTGCACGAGATACGTCTCTATTTCCCCAGCAAGGTAGCTGACCCGGCGAACGTCACGAAGATTGCGCGGTTTCTCTCCGATGTCTTCCCAGGGCTTCGAGCGAAGGAAGGAGTCCGCAGTACGTTGGCAAAAAGCAGATATTTCAACCAAAAGAACTGGCATGAGATTCTCCGCCGAGTTGTGGAACTTCAAGGGACGAGAGCCGTTGGTAAATCAGTGTACGCCATGAATACCTGAAGAGCCTTTGCGTACCATAATTCGCATTGACAACTTGCACCACATGGTATCGGAAATGTGCCGTCAGCCTAGACGCTTCAGAATTCGAGTCCGTTGTCCCCATCTACGGTGGAAGCACATACGTATCAGGTAAATCATGATCAAAATGCCTAAATGCTGGTGACAGTCTTGCGCATGCAATTGAATAATGAATGTTAATGAACTTGGCGCCACAGACGCGTCAAATGCCGGGATGCTTCGTTCTGGTTCTGAATCAGTACCACTCAAGACACTCACCTCTACTGCAAGTCCACAGGCATACATATGTTCGATGTTTCTTTCATAGTGACTAAAAAACTATCACTGGCTCTGTTGTGCCCAGAAAAGCCATTGAGTGTCATGGAAACCATCGACGTGCTCACGCATGGAGCTCCCCCCCGAATCGCACCAGAACTGGTCGACATCATTTTTGCACAGCTGTCTCCGTCGCAGTATGCCGATGAACGAGTGCAAGAGATGGAAGCAGCTAAAGCCCTCTCGAGATGTGCTCGCGCTTGTCGTGCCTTCCACCTGCCAGCACTAAAAGTCCTCTGGAGAGATCGAGAACTCCTGGAGGCTTGTTCTGTCCTTCCGACTTTCACGCTGTTCCATATCAAGCCTGATCCAGAAGAAGAAGGATGGGATGATGACGATGACGAGAATGGGGACGAGGATTGGTTTGACGAAGATACCTTTGACGCATTGAATTATGATGATAGGTTCTATTGCTATGTGAGTCCAATTATAATAGACTATATGCATCACCTCATGCGAGCAAATCGACTTTCTCCCAGTACTATCTACCAGGACCACTCTCGCAAGAGGCGTTCTCGCGATTTGAACACTATGCACGACTCATCCATACCATGCGCCACCCTATCCTGATGGACAGAACGTGCATCAGGAAAGTAGCACCTTGCCTCAACGGCCTCAAACAGTCTCACCAGTCTTATTTGTACCTCACTTGTCTCATTACCTCACAGGTTTTGACTTGGCCAGCTGTGATTTTTTGTACTCACTGATTGACAATACAACAAATGCACTACAATACAATATGTACGATGACACTAGCTAATACTCTCATTCCGGACACTGCTCTGAGTTGTTGCGACTCTGCATTCGCCGGCACCACCAATGTTGGTGGTGAACCGCAGGTTAACTCATCGCAGATGTCCTGTGCTTGGGCTCACCATGCCCTGGCCCACAGCCTGCCCGCTCTCACTTTCACGAGTCACTGCACCTCCGCCCGCCGTGTCCGCCATCACGGTTTAGCAAGTGTGCTGTTTCGCATCATGAAGCCCATGCTCACCATGATTCCCACCCTTGCACTGCGGATCTGTTCACCTGGTGGATGCGTGGACCGTCCGCACAGCGGCACCACACTGCACCCCGGCATCAGCCAGTACACGTGGGTGGTGAATGCGTGTGATGCAAGGCATTGGTCGCGCAGGCATGCCCGGTTGATTGCATGCAATGATGAACAGGGATGCAAGAGAATGTGTGCATAGGACTGTAGGTAGCATCTAGCATGCAGATCGGGCGCAGCGGGCGCGGACGACATCGCGAGATGGGGCATGGCGGGCGTGGACGACATCGCGAGACGGGGCGTGGCAGGCGTGGACAACATTGTGAGAGGGTGTCGTTTGCACAGCGGGTGCAGTCACGTCGCGCACCGGGGTCCGGGGAGGTCGTTGCAGTGCACACGGCCAGGTTGGTCACGGCTATGTTGTTGGCCCCACAGGGAACACTGTGGAACATCTGCCCTGAACTGAATCACAACTCCGACCGCCGGCGCTACGAGTCGGCGCGGATGCGCGGCCTTCGCTGGCACTTACCCTCACACCTTGCAGTTGCAGGCACCTCTTTTACCCTTGACCGTCAATGTGCAAGGCAACCTGTGATGATATGACATGTAAGTCCAATGTACTCTGTGGCTGGCAATTGATGGTTGGTGTTGAACAATAGAGAGCACCTAATTAGGCAGCCGAGTTCACACACCGGCACTCCGGGTCACAGGAGTATCACATGCATTGATAGATTCACATGCATCGGGATTGGTATTAGTCAGGTACTATACAGTAGCTTAGTCATACGGTCTCCTACATGTATATAAGGACCCCAGTAGCAGAGCTCAATCCCAAGTCGCTCAACAGCAACTTTGTGTGCATCAAGCCTCACAGCTAACCAACCAGGTAAGTTAGCGACCCGCTACACTGCCTAAGGTAGCTTGCTCGTCAGGTTATGAGCCCTGAACACTGCGCGGTACTGCGCCCTAGAGGCTGTGTCCGCTGCGGGTCAGGATAGCTTACCTGGATGTCGCCCTTAAGGGCTTTGACGTCAGGGGGAGACATTGTGCCTACATGGCTGCAGGTCAAGCACAGCTTCGCTGTTGCTATTCCCAACACTGAGTCCAGTGTGGTGCTAGCGCCGTCTCGGCTGCATAAATCAGAGCGCTGATAATGCGTTCATAGAACCATATCAACAACCCACTCTATCACCACCACCAACAACATGTCGAACAGCCTCCAGAACTTTGTCCCCGTCCTCGACGGATCGAACTACTGCCGCTGGGCTGAGCTCATGAAGGCTTATCTCCAGCAGCAGGGGGTCTGGCTCATCATCGACCTCCCGGCTGGTATTGAAGAGCCATCTTTGGCTGAAGATGGCAAGAACTGCTCTGAAGTCATGGAATGGCATCAGATGCAGGCAAAAGCCATGGGCAGCATTCGTTTGCGCCTAAGCGTCGAAGTCGCACATATTGTCCGGGACAAGGCGACTGCTAAAGCCCTCTGGGACACGCTCGCCAACACCTACGGAGGTACCAGCGCCATGGGGGCTTTTGCCTTCTTCAAGGCAGCTATCAATATCCAGATCCCGGCAAATGAGCACCCCAGCCCTGTGATCTCTAAGATCCAGAGCAACATCAACGAGCTAGCAGGGGCAGGTCTCAACCTGCCTCCAGCAATGAGGACACTTATTGTCCTCGGCGCTGCCCCATCCCGGTATGATGCAGCGATACAACTCGCGCTCAGCCAGAAGGAGCTCAAGGAGCTCACGGTGGCAGGGGTCCAGGAAGTACTAGTTGCTTCCTGGGAGCAGTCGAAGAACAAGGGGCAGTCGTCAGCCCAGAAAATCTCTGCCATAAAGCAGAAGAAGGGCAATCCCTCCTTCTCGCAGCAGCAGCACGGGTAAGAAGGAGTGGAACGACAAGGGCAAGGAGAAGGCCAAGGGCTTTACTCCTCGGGGAAAGCATGGCGGTAAAAACCGTGGTAAGCCGCATTCACACAAGCACGACGAACATGCAGAAATGCATATCGCCGACACTGTGTCGATCCCCGCCCCGACATCCAGCACCGTCATCGAGTTAGCGCCCTCAGGCAGCAAGACTCGTAAGGTCGCAGCGCCTGCCCCCAACAAGGGCAAGAAGCGCACACACGGTGACTGGCTCGGAGAGGCCCTCCAGCTCGCCAAATACCTGGACATCTCCGGCACGGCAGAAACCATCCGCACACTGAAGGAAGTCGTGAGCTCAGCTCACATAGAAGAAGTCCCCTCCGACACCGAGTCGCACGCCTCGAAGCACAGCAAGCACGGTGATGTTGACATGGCCGATCGCATTGACGAGGTCATGAACAACGAATACATCAGCGAGGATGACGACTTCTGCGACGCCGAGGAGAAGTCCATTGTCTGGGCATCAGACGAAGAAGACATTGATGTGCACAATGCCGAGTTAAACGGCATGATCGTGCAGGCCGCAGGCCTTGCGCCCCCTATCATCGACAAAAGCTTTCGGAACCCGTTAACGGGGGAGCTCCGCTGCATGGAGCCATACGATGGCTACGACGACTGGGGCAATGAGTACGTCACTCAATTTCCTAACCCTAAGCAAGTAATTAACAGCGCTTTTACAGCTGCTTCTAACTTGCACAACGGCGCTCAGACATTTGTTAATGTACCTGGTAGCGGCTTAAAAATATACAATGTATTCATTCGCGCAACTACACTGCGTGTTCACGTTGTAAGGGAAAAGGAAAAAGTCGCTTTTCAGCGAATGAGTGGCTACTGGACTCAGGTGCATCATTGCACATTACAAATGACATAAGAGACTTCTCAGAATTCAAGTATCTCCAAACTCCTATTCGTACCCAAACGGCACAACAAGGAGCGGTAGGAAGCATTATTGCAAAAGGAACTGTGTTCCTCAACTACCAAATAGACGAACAATGGCTGCAAACACGCCTATACCCCGTCTACTATATGGAGAATTGCTTGGTTCGTATCTTATCATTAGGGATGTTCCTCCAAGACGGACTAGATTTGCGCGCAACAGCGCAGCATATTAGTCTGTATGAACCAGGAGCGCGGAAACCTTTATTCAGGTTTACACCGCAGCACCTGGACTCTACCACCTTTACCCTTGTGGCTGAACCGGGTAAAAATGTTCAAGATATTTATCTGAACGTAAATGAAGTTGATTACTCGACTATGCATCGCCGCTTTGCGCACCCTTCAAAGGACGTGCTTGCAAAGGCAAAGGAGCATACATCTGGATTTCCGAGAAAGGTGGAGATTCCTAAGGACTCACCAATATGCCAGGGATGTGCAAAAGGGAAAATGCATTCTAAGTCATTCCCGCCGTCCAACTACCGGGCTAAGGTACCATTTGAACTCATTCATTTGGATTTAAAATCCTTCCCAGTAGATTCCTATCATAAGTACAAGTACTACATACTGTACTATGATGATGCCTCATCGCACGCGTGGACTGTAAATCTGCGCAAGAAATCTGCAGCGATTACAGCCACAAGGCAATTCCTAGCCATGGTAAAAACTAAATATGGAAAGACAGTGCAGAAGTGGATGTCTGATGCAGGGGGAGAATACGTCTCCACTGCATTCAAAGACCTTCTAAAGGATAATGGCATAGAGATCCTTCAAAGCTCGCCGCATACTCCTCAGGAAAATGGCAGAGCTGAGCGCTTCAATAGGACACTCATGGACAAAGCAGAGGCAATGCGCCATGATGCTTGTCTACCTCCATCCTGGTGGGAATTCGCCATGGATCATGCAGTCCATGTTTACAACAGGATGCCAATTCGTTGCCTAATTGGCTTACCCCCTACGAATTGATACACGGTGAGCCGCCATCTGTGGCGCACCTGCGCGTTTTCGGCTGCAGTGTGTACGTCTTTATACCCAAGGACGTTAGAAAAAACGGTTTATTGCCCAAGTCGGAGCTGATGATTTACCTTGGGGGAGATGGCTCTACTGAGCGCGCTGGCGGATGGCTCTTTATGAGAGCACCAGATAATGTTTTGTTCAGATCATCCACTGCGATGTTTGACGAAACAATGTTTCTTAAGTGCCCTCTGACTAATCGTCGAGGCACAACTCGAGTTTGGCCACCTCGAGAAGAAATGATCCCAGCGGATCAGCCACACACCACACCTCAGGTAGATGAGGATGACAACAATGATCACCCAAACCATCACCTTCCTAAAAGGGGAAATGGTCATGTTCATGACGATGAACAGGAGCAGCAGGATGCACCCGCAGACCCAGTACCGCCGCCCCATGCACCGGTTGAACACCCTGCGCCCCCTGTGGAGCCGCGACGTTCAGCAAGGGAGCGGAGACCAGTAACTCGTAGAGGTAATGTCTATGGTGAGCAGCGGAAGCCCCAAGACATACTAAAGGACATCAAAAACAGGGGAGATGGAAAGAGATGGTTGGTGAGGATGCGGGTAGCCCCGTACCAAAGCCGGACCATCAAGGCAGCAAAAACAACAGGTTCCCGGACCTAGTTCTGCGCCAAATCCTCCTCCACGCGACGAACCTGTCGAGTCCACCCCATCCGATGAGGATGAAGCGCAAAGCACTGAGTTACTACTGGCAGAATTATGCCGGGAAGGCGGAGTTCAGTTAGTCGAGTTGCTGCTTACAAAAGCGCTACCCACCCTCGACAACGATCTACCAGACGGGACCAGCCCGAGAGAATGGTCATTCCACAATATATTAAAGCTACCCAAAAAGGAGCTTGAGGAGTGGATGACAGCGTGTCGCGAAGAGCTTGAGGCACTTCGCAAACGCAATGTCTATGAACTGGTTGACCGTCCTAAGGGACGAAAGGTCACTAAAAACCGCTGGGTATTCGACGTCAAAACTGACGGTCGGAAAAAGGCCAGATTGGTCGCCAAAGGTTACTCCCAAATTGAAGGCCTCGACTATGATCAGGTCTTCTCTCCAGTCGTACGCTTTGAGACTGTACGTCTAATCCTCGCCTTAGCTGCGCTTGAGGATATGCACGTCTCCGGACTCGACGTCCGTAATGCCTATCTCTATGGCAAGCTCAACGAGGAAATTTATATGGAGCAGCCTGAAGGCTTTGCAGTACCAGGCCAAGAGCACAAAGTACTCCGGCTACTTCGTGCTCTCTATGGACTTAAGCAGGCAGGGCTTGCATGGTGGCGCACCCTCAATGAGTCCCTAAAGGAACTTGGCTGTAAACGCCTCGTATCCGACGCCGGAATATTTGTCTACAGGACAAAAGATGGTCGCTTCGTGCTGATCATCGTCTATGTAGACGATGCCATATTTTGTGGCAAAGACAAGACCCTAGTCCTTTCGTTAAAGGACCGCTTCATGAAGAAGTGGGAGTGTCGTGACTTAGGCGACGTCAAGGAATTTCTGCACATGCGCATAACTCGGAAAGGCCGCGAAATCCATCTGGATCAATGCGCCTACCTTGAGAAAGTGCTGCAGCGCTGTGGCATGCAGAATGCGAAATCTGCGCCAACTCCACTCCCTACTGGATATAAGCCCATTGCAAATACTGGCATGGCTGATCCAGCACTTCGAAGCAAGTGCCAGACCGTTATCGGTTCCTTGCTATACCTTATGCTCGGAACCCGACCTGATATTTGCTACGCCGTGACATTATTTGCGCAATTTGCAGCAAACCCGTCACAGGACCATTTAAACAGAGCGCTATACATTTGTTGCTATTTAATTGGTACTAAATCCTATGCGCTAGTCTTTGAAGGACAAAGCGGCAATGGATTATTGGCGTGCACTGACTCTGACTGGGCGGACAGCCCAGAAGCCAGAAAATCACGGTCTGGACACTTTTTAAAGTTCGCGAACGGCGCGTTCAGTTGGTTGTCTAGAAGACAAAAGACAGTTGCCCTGTCGTCCACTGAAGCAGAGTATATGTCACTGAGCGATTGCTCACGACAAGTAGCTTGGATAAAGATGCTCCTAGAAGAGATCGGCTACAAGCTCGGCCCGCTGCCTATCTGCTCGGACAATCAGGGAGCAATATTCATTAGCTCAAATCCCATCACGGAGCGTCGATCTAAACACATTGACATACGCTACCACTACGTGAGGGAGCTAGTTGAAGACAAGAAAGTCGAAATCTTCTACGTAAGCACTGATGACAATCCAGCAGACTTGTTCACCAAGAACTTGGGTCGTATCAAATTTCTCAAATTCAGAGAAATGCTTGGACTAAGATTCTATAATTAGAGTCCAGCATAGTCGGCTGCACTATGCGCGCATCTACCGCTGCACTTAGCAAGGGGGAGTGTTGAACAATAGAGAGCGCCTAATTAGGCAGCCGAGTTCACACACCGGCACTCCGGGTCACAGGAGTATCACATGCATTGATAGATTCACATGCATCGGGATTGGTATTAGTCAGGTACTATACAGTAGCTTAGTCATACGGTCTCCTACATGTATATAAGGACCCCAGTAGCAGAGCTCAATCCCAAGTCGCTCAACAGCAACTTTGTGTGCATCAAGCCTCACAGCTAACCAACCAGGTAAGTTAGCGACCCGCTACACTGCGTAAGGTAGCTTGCTCGTCAGTTGGTACCAGGGTGGGCACAACAATGAATGAGGGCCAGGGCGAGGGAGCAGCGGGCATAGAGGCACAGCACTTGGGTGTCTGCCACCTCTGTGTCCATTTCTCTACAGAGAATGCCGCGAAGAATGGCAAGTGCACATACAACAGAGTCAGAAGCTGACACACAGATGGGTCAAGATGCGCGAGACACATCCACACCAACACTGGAGGAGCCCGTCAAGGTGGGGCGCAAGCAGCCGCACATAGACATGGCGACTGACACTGGCCAGTGTAAACATGGCAAGTCGATGTTCATGCTTGCTCTAGGCACGCTCACGAGGGCAAAGAACGAGGACCGGGCACGCAACCAAAGCAATGCAGTACATTGCTCGTAGCTACATGACGGAAGGAGATGCTGACCGATGAGTCGTAGGCAAAAAAGCGACAGGAGATCGAGCAGCGGCTGCAAGAGAAGCTGCACAAGGAGACAGACTCAGTGCGCTGCGCGGAAGAGGCAAAGAAGGACAAGACGGCTGCAAATCGCAAGGAAGAGGAGCTGCAGCTCAAGGACTCCATTGTACATCCGCTCTCCACCGCCTCCACAGCATGCACCTCGCTAACCTTACTCCAGTACAAGCTATGCTGGACACATCTCCCAACCCTTGCCAACTTCCTGATCACCTCCGACACCATCCCCAACATCCTTATCACTGATCTGGACCGCTCTGCCTCCCCTGCCCCGCCCATGCCCATCACTCCCGATGAAGATGACTGCACTGAGCCCGCACAAGACACTGAGAGCAAGAACTTCACCACAGCAACCATGCGCGCATCAAGAGCACCCTCACTCACAGGCCTGCCGCGCTCACACCCGCCACCGTTGTACTACCTCCCCACAATCCTTACGCCCGCACAGGAGGCATTCCTCAAGCAGAGAAATGAGCAGGTCAAGGCAGCTGCGGACACTGAGTGGACAGTGTTCGCAGCTGAGCGGAGCACAGGTATCGCAGAGATCTCGCGCCTACGGCAGCGCGTAGCCGAAGAAGGGGCATGGACGAAGGGTGTTTGTGTGTACACACCTACTCCTGAGGTGGAACACAGGCAGCGCGACTTGCTGTGGGTTGTATGCCTGGCATGGGCTGCATCTGGCTAGCAGCAAACATGTGAGTATGCCTGCGCCCTTGCTTTCTATGATAACGTTAACTTGGAGACTGATCATGCTGTGCAGGTGATACTCATAGCAGTTGCACAATAATGGAGGGTGGCTGGCATGTGGAGATGACAGGGCACGGGTGCATACTGGATGGCCTCTTGGGATGTGTATTGGATGCACTCACAGAGCTTGGACATAGGGTCCCTGACAGCAGTTGGAGGGGTACAACGAGAAAGTTAGACTATGCTTGTATACTATAGTACTGGCTAGCTCAAATATATTTACTATTATTGTTGCACTGCTCTCCCTGGCTTGCCTAAGATCTCAGTACCTCATGTAACTATGTGCCCTATGTGCCTCATTGCCTCATTGCCTCATTGTGTCTCAAATGAGAAATAATCTACTCAAATGAGACAGCAATGAGACAGCTTGTCTCAGACGGTCTCGTTGTCTCATTGCCTCAATGAGGCAACATAGGCAGGTGGCACACTTTCCTGATGTGGGATGCTTCTATCTTCATATTCCTTCAGCAGGCCGCCCTTGGGAAGCCGCTTTCCCCCCAACATTCATGAGCTCATTTGGGACTATGTAACACCCGAACTAGTTGCAGTTGCCTCACCGAGAATCCGCATCCTCCGGCTTCCTTATGCTGATTACGATGAGGACAATTACGGACACACAGAAGAGGTGGCATTCCGTACATCAGCAAAGTGTCATACATGTCTAACACGTCTTATGGAGACATTGAGATACCCAGACAGTTTAGAAAAGATGTCTCGCCTGAGCAGGTTCAATTTCTCGGCAAGACATCTCACTGCTCGGCGAGACAGGAATCAGACTTATAGATACAAAGACGTACCACAGCAATGAGCCCAGTAGAAGCATTAGTCCAAGAAGTAATATTCATCCCGAACATGTACAAGCGATCAAGAAATGATATGAGAGTCCGTTGTGGTAGCGGCACGCGCCAGCACAGTATGTATGGTGGTTTTAACTTCCTACCACTCCTCCTGTTGAAACACAAAAAGTTGGTCAGACTGGGGATTGAACCCAGGTCATCCCATAAGCGCCGGGACGTGTTACCACTACACCATCCAACCAGTACTAGAGTGTGAATTCATTTCAACACTCCCCCTGAAGTCATGCTCTCGGACATACAGTTCAGGAACCAACTTTTCAGTAAACTGGAGTTACCCTTGACTAATCTTAGTCAAGGTGAGGGTTACTCTGACCCAGCTTTCTCCTAGTGTACACAGGGCTCATAACCTGTTGAAGGAGTGAAATGGAGTGGCTGTAAAGGCAGATGAACAAACCTGTGAGGGGAACTGCTAGAGGGATCCCGTTAGGCACATGGGAGAGCAGAGGAAGGAACAATTGCATTAGAGGGCATTTGAGCCCAGTATATATACACGAGAGGAAGACATTATCTGATCGTACAGTATACCTATCAGATGATGTCTGAGTTGTGAGTCATCATTGTAAGCTTCATGAATAAGTGTTAGTAAGACGGTAAATGGAACTATAGATAACTGTTGAAGGAGTGAAATGGAAGTGGCTATAAAGGCAGGAGAACGAACCTCTTGAGGGAATCTGCTGAGGGAGTCCTGTTAGGCACACAGGAAAGCAGAGGAAGGAACGATACATTAGAGGGCGTATCCAGCCCAGTATATATACATGTGTGAGACCATCACCTGATGGTCGAGTCATGATGAGTCATAAGCGTAATCTACGTGAGTCATCGTTAGTAAGACGGAATCCGGAACTCCAGGTAACCGGTAATATCATATGCTTAAGGAGCGGAGGCCCGGATGTCCGGTATCTAATCTACTGAGATAGGACGAGAGATAATCGAGTCCTATAGATAAGATAAAGAGCGAAAGAGAGTAAGCGTACAATACGGTACGTAGCGTTGCAGAACATAATACAAGTCCATACCAGGCAAGCCTAATAAGATAACGCCTGAAATGGTAGAAGTTCAACACTCCCACTTGTTCAAGACGCTATGACCATGCCAGTTGACGTTCGAAGTTTCTCTATTCCAGAGAGTGGAACGTTCTTGGTCAACGCATCTGCAAGCTGGTCTTCGCTCGCAACAAAGAAGATATCGGTTTCACCCTTCTCGTAGAATTCTCGAATGAAGTGATACCGTATTTCGATGTGTTTTGTGCGGCGGTCCACGGCAGGATTAACCGCAAGGAAAATGCTTCCTTGATTGTCCAGACACAAAGGAGTGGGAGCAGTCATGTTGTCACCAAGCTCCTGTCCGAAGTTCCTAAGCCAAGCCATTTGACGACATGCATCAGAGGCTGCTTTATACTCTGCTTCTGTTGAAGAGAGGGAAACAGTGGGTTGGCGTCTGGAAACCCAAGAAACGACACAATTGGCCATGAGGAACACAAAGCCGCTTGTGGAGTGCCTATCATCGTGATCTTCTGCCCAGTCCGAGTCTGAATAGGCAATTAACCCGGAGTTGGAATCACCGTCATAACAAAGCGCATAGTCTTTTGTTCCCCTTAGGTAGCGCAAGACATATTGTGCGAGGCGCATGTGATGCTTCGACGGGTTCGAGGCAAACTTGGCGAGTCTCGTTATGGAAAAAGCGAGATCAGGCCGTGTACCGAGCATAGCATACATGATGCTACCAATGACGCTCTGGTACTCTGTACGGAATGCATCCGTTGCAGTTTCCATGTTCTTCTCCAAAACTGAACCAGCAGGTAGAGGTGTCTTTGCAGGTTTGCAATTAGACATTTGGAACCTCTCCAAAACGGTCTGAACGTATTCAGATTGGTCGACTAGGATCTGTCGCTTTTGACGATCACGACGAATCCTGAGTCCTAAGAAACGCTCCACTGGTCCAAGATCGGTCATCTGGTACTCCTTCTTGAGATGATTCTTTATTTGTTCAATGAACGGTTTAGAATCTCCAAGGAGTAATAAGTCGTCTACATAGAGGACTACATAGCAGACTTGACCGTTACTTTTACTGGAGTAAACATAAACTCCTGCATCCGAATATGTCCGTATGAACCCTTGGTTTAGAAGAGTTCGGTGGATCTTAGCGTTCCATTGACGTGACGCTTGCTTAAGACCATAGATGGCCTTCTTGAGGAGGCAGACCCAATCCTCCTTGCCTGGAACTACCCATCCTTCTGGTTGTTCCATGTAGATTTCCTCTTCAAGTTCACCGTTGAGGAATGCTGTCTTAACGTCCATTGAGTCCATCTCCCAGTCTTCGAGTGCAGCATGTGCAAACATATATCTCAAAGACTCAAAACGAGCGACTGGAGAGAATGTCTCGTGGTAGTCTTCACCCCAGACTTGAGTGAAGCCTTTGGCTACTAACCGGGCCTTGTACCGACCATCATGCTTTCGCGCATACACCCATCTGTTCTTGACTATCTTCCTGTTCTTGGGACGGGGAACCAAGATCCAGGTGCCGTTCTGCTCATGAGACTTCATTTCAGAGCCTTCGGCAGCATGCCAGTGGTCCCACTCAGGGGATTTCCTTGCGTCTGAACGCGAGGTAGGAACCGATTCAGAGTAATTGGCTTCCTTGAGAGCCTGCAGTATCATAAACGCTTCCACTCGCTGATCTCCATGAGTATCAGTTCGTCGGTCGATCCGAGCCGGAGGCTCATCACCATAAACGTTGTCCCTATTCCTGTTCGGGTTCCTCCCAGCATTCTCTCGACGAGGGCGAGTATATACTGGCTGAGGAGGTTGAACAGGTTGAGGACGTTCTGCAGGTTCAGGGAGCTCTCTCTCAGGTTCTCCCACTGGTTCCGGTTCGTCGATGTCCTCATAAACATCTTCGCTCTCTACCGGTAGAGGAAGTGGAATTTCGATCTGTTCCTCGTCATCATCCTCAGAATCAGAGTCTACAGGATCGAATAGTGGCGGACCCAGAGTCTTCGGGTTAGCCAAATCCTTACGTGCCGGAAAGGAATCTTCATCGAAGGTCACATCACGAGACACAACGATCCGTCGACTGGAGGCATCCCAGAACTTGTAGCCCTTGGAGCCTTGCTCATATCCAACGAAGATCATCTCGATTGCCTTTTTGTCGAGTTTCCCTTGTCTTCGTTCCTTTGGCACATGCACGAATGCCTTGCAACCGAATACTCTGAAGTATGAGATATCTGGGACCGTGCCATCCCAGAGAGTTATCGGGCATTGCCACTTAAGGCGTCGCATAGGCTGGCGATTGTATATATGGACAGCAGATTCAACTGCTAGCTGCCAAAAACCGTGGCTTAGGCCTGCATGATGCAGCATTGCCATAGCCTTCTCCATGATTGTGCGATTCCAGCGTTCAGCTCGCCCATTTTGCTGAGGCGAGTGCGCAACCGTCTTCTGATGAACAATCCCATAGGATTTCAGACGGGCCGTGAAAGCGTCAGATGTATATTCCCCCCTCGATCCGAGCGTACGTGATAATTTTGTTACCAGTTACATTTTCTGCCCATGCCTTAAAGTCCTCGAACGCTTGGATCGATTCAGACTTTATGACGCAGGTAATAGGCACGTCCAAGACTCGAAAAGTCATCAAGGAACGTAATGAAGTACCGGTATCCACTGTTGATTGCTTGAGTACGCATAGGACCATCTTCGTCAGTGTGAACCAACTCGAGAGGCTTTGTAGCGCGTTTGGAAGACGCGGGGAATGGAGCACGATGAGATTTGCCCCATTGACAGCCTTCACAAGGGGATTGATCCTCAACCCCCACTGGATCGACACCCTTGGTATTGATCAGGTAATCGGCGAA